>JAQISU010000014.1:16042500-16325000 GCA_029339505.1 Unio delphinus
CGAAACAGTAGGGAGTCGCTTAGAACAATGCATAAAATATTTCAGGTACCCAATTTCATCCATATGAAACAAAACAATTTTTTTTTTTACAAATGGTGATATGGCAAATATGACTTTGTAGTTGATGATAACTCTTGTATCCAAACCTGAGAAATCCAATATTATGGAAACTAAGAGTTAAAAGTTGAAACCATTAGACAGCGTGAATGCTAGTGACAACGTCTTTATTTTAAGAGAGCAGAATATTGATCACGAACCCTCTACGCAGGACCTACGCCTTTTTTTTTTTTTTTTTTTTTTTTTTTTAGTCGTTGCCAGTGAATAGAAACACTTAAAACCATCTCCGTGGCTCCTATACCCGCCATTTTTATCGTAGCCAGTGCATGGAAACATCGTTGCCAGTGAACGGAGACATCGTTGTCAGTACATTACGATTTTCCAGTGTGTTCTTGGATGAACAGAATCGCAGTAAATTTTCTTACATTTGATTATCATAGAAAATGGTGTGATGGTGGATATTAAACTTCATGATATTGTCTCAATTATAAGGTGGTCTTGCAAACAAGTACGTACGGTAACCTAAGGCATGTTTTCAAAGAAATGGTTTTCCTAGACCTTAAAATGGTCGACATGCAAATCCGATAACGAGTTACGATACATAGTTTTAAGTTGGACATTAAATGGAATTCAGTATGAATGAGCTATGAACGAAACTTTGGCTAACCTTTGTGAAATTGTTTTGAAGAACATAAACATTCTCCTCTGCTTTGGGGGTGGGATTTGTTTGTTTATTTGGGGGGAAGGGAACACGGGGCACTATCTTAGTTTTTCGGGAATATGTTATGACTTAAATTATTACGGGTCAATACTTGTAACGAGAAAGAAGGAAAAGGGGGGTGGGGTGAAATCACTGTAGTACGTTTCAAATAATGCATTTTTCTTGCATATTTTTTCTTACCACAGCATACTATTCACACAGAGTAGAACAGATGATCTTATCTTGGTGCATCTATATGGCAAATGTTCATCTTCACAACAAGTGTGTATAGCTATAAAATGTATTATTATTTCTTTGACAACAATATGGTGGATAGACATGAATTTCTACTTACCTCCGATGTAAATGAGTTTAATGTTTAGATCTAACTCTTTGTATAGCCAGCTATATTCAGACCGTACCTGCTGTATGGTTTTCACCTTATTACGTGTAATGTCAATAATTTCAATCACGGGCCAGCTGTTACAGTCTCCAACTATATTTTAATCACGTCGACATTTTTGTAACAGTATGAGTAACTCATCTTCCTCAACCTTCCTGCCTTGGATTAAAATAATTCGGAGTTGTAGTGTCTCATTCCGCCTGTCGACACCCATAATTCTTTAGAGAAAGACAAAGCAAACACAAAACCAGCACACAGATTCTCATAAAAGTCGCAAATAGGACAAAATTAGAATATAGTTACACGATGTGCAACTACAACAGTCTTCCCCTCCCCAGACCATCTCTCACCCTCAGGGTAATTTGAATTAAGTGTGCTGGTTGTGTCTTTTTGCTGATAAGCTTTCAATTGTGTAAAACAGCTGCTTCGAGAGAATGAAAAAAACGAAAAAGAAGAAAAGAAAAACACAGGCTGCCTCAATGCGCGCCTTGTAAAGCGTATTCATACATTTTTGTCGAGTTTGCGCATCCTATTATACCACTTGTTAACATTGTATACAATATTTAATTGTGATTGTATAATGACAGTAATTGGTTTACTATACAGTATCGATACAAGATAACGCCGGCTTTACTGACGATATACTCAAACATCTTTTGATCAAGTTTGGATATTTTGTTGTTGTTGTTGGTGGTGGTGGTGGTGGTGGTGGTGGAGTAAACAGGGCAACACATACGTTTCCTCTCCACCTGTCTCCAGATGATACAAATTTTAAAAAGTTTCATGAAAATGCTCTACCAGTTGTCAGTTGAATGGATCTTATTTTTCTAATGTCAGATTTGCTGGAAGATTTAGAGCCTAAACTTGATTGACTGATGCAAAACGTTATTTTCTGCGGAAAAGTTTATAGTAAGACATTGTGTCAAGATATATGCTACCCTAACTGTATTAGCGGTACTACCTGATAAAGTCTAAACCAGTTCTAAGCTGACTCGAATCTGTTCATGTTTAAAATACAGACATTTTAAGGTGATAATGTCTTTTTTCTCTCGAGTTCTTGTGATTTCATATTTTTACATGGCAATGCAAACTGTGTGAATTCAAACACCTTAAACAGTCTTTCCAGATCTTACAATGATGGACAGCTTGCGTTTATTTCGTCAGCTACACGAAGTAAATAGGGCTGTAGTTGTGTAAATGACATATAATTTAGCCCTGTTGGGACTAGAGCTATTAGAGCTTTCTAAAATCAAATCGTTCAAATACACCATCTAATGATCGACAAGCTAAATCTACTAGAAAAATGTATCTCTTATCTGTACTGCAATTATATTTGTAGACAGTTTGTTTTCTAAACTGCAGCTAGAAAATCGAACCTCTTAAGAAACAATTATAAACCTACCTTCCTACATATGTATCAGAGCATGCTGAATAGATAGCCTTCAATTTCTCTTTCCCTTCCCCTCTCTGTCTGTCTGTCTGTCTCTCTCTCTCTCTCTCTCTCTCTGTCTCTCTGTCTGTCTCTCTCTCTCTCTCTCTCGTTTCGCTCACTCACTCCCTGTTTGTTTGTCTGTCTGTATGTCTGTCTCGTTTCTCTGTCTCTCTCTCTGTCGCTCTGTCTATGTGTGTATGTGTATATATACTGACTGCACTATGATGAAAGAAAATTGTTGCATGTGTCTGAAACGACGGAGAGTACAAGAAAATTATTATTGCCATCTGCACCTTGTAGTAAAGTTAAAACAAAAGCCAAACATGGCAGGATTAATGCAAGAAATAAGGAACGTAGACAACAAATATATTTTAATTTGATGGCATGAATTTGCATTTATTGTACATTAAAACTCGTCAAATCCCAAATTCAATTTCGTGTATGAACCGCAGAGGTAACATGTGTTACATGTACACGAATAATTATCTATGCTAAATCAATAGAATGTGTTCCATGCATAGCCGCGAAGATATTAAAAGGTAGACGTCAGTGCACAAATTCCCCATGATGATCGTGTCATTAATGAGCATATCCATTCTTTTGTCCTATGACATGGGAAAATCAACAATGCATTAAATATTCTCTCTCTCTCTCTCTCTCTCTCTCTCTCTCTCTCTCTCTCTCTCTCTCTCTCTCTCTCTCTCTCTCTCTCTCAAATCCGACTGCATCTGGTAACCAAATATTTACATGTCTGCTGCTCCTGCAATGCGGGATGAGGATAGCAAAGAAGAGGTCCCAAGTTACCAGCTGGAGTTGGGAATTTTCCGCAATATTGCAAGCGGCAACGGAGGGGCTAAAAATTCGGAATTACGACACTGACACTAAAGTATGCATCTGAACATAAAATTATGTACTATACCATGATCCCCAGAGAAGGGAAGGGGACAATATAGAACAGTTCATAGAAATCCGGAATTTAATTTTGGATTGATTTTTTGGGTCACGTTCCCACAAAACACAATGGCTGTATAATATTCATTCGAAATTCATGCAGCAACTGCTGAGAAGATCACTTAAAAATATATGTTTATACTCCAGCTCTCTTCAAAACCCCAAACACATTGAGAAAAATTAGTTTTAGATCCTATTTTTCATGTTGGGTATTATTTATCTCTTTGTGTTATGAGTATCAAATGACCTTGAATGTACGCTATAGTCCCAGTCCAAAATGTAAATGACCTTGAATGTACATTATAGTCCCAATCCAACAAATATATGACCACGAATGTACATTATAGTCCCAGTCCAACAAATATATGACCACGAATGTACATTATAGTCCTAGTACAAAAGGTATATAGTCTGGCCTATATATGTTGTATGCTTAGCGATTAATTTGCACAGTTTAATTTACTTAAACACTTCGATCTTTTATCAACTAACTATAAAATATTTCCAATGACGTTATTCATATGGTATTCATCTCGATAGCTGATTTCAGTTTACTGATAAATTAGGTAATCATTTTAAGCGTATATTTTGAATATCTATTGGACGTCATGAAACTTCTCCAGACTGGCGTGATCTTGAATGGTACCCTTTATTTAATTCACAGCTCATTTCCTTTGAGAGGAACAAAATGCCAGGAGATAAACGTAAATGGAATAAACTAGCGTAAAGTAAATAAGAATTACTAATTCAAGTAATTATGATTTTTTGAAAAATGTACTTTGATATTATTGTCTGAAAATCAATCGTAAAATGATGAATAATACCTTTCACAAAAGGTCAAGCAAGATAATATTTGAAACAGAAACTGGGTCAACAAGTATTTGGTGTTGAACTTATAATATGTTCAAGGAAAATGTCAGTATTAACAAAAGTAAAATGTACATAATACGTTTTAAAATTTCTACGAATTATATGTAAGGAATATTACAGCAAAATAGTTATCAACATACCTTTATTAAAGTAATTAAAAATTTCATTGTAAAAAAAAAATCGAGAAACATTGGATGAATCGAGTTTGTTAAATGTTAAACCATATAATTATGCTTTTAAAAAATCTTAAATTAGTCTGCATAAACAAAATTGTATCCCCCCCCCCCAACACACAGAAATAGAGTGATCTGCCACGTTTTAACTGTAAAAAACAAATCGCCACATCATTGATACGCCGTAAAACTAGTCACCAAACTCCCAACTCATCTGGTAACGTGTATCCGATAGTCGATAGTTTGCTACATGGCAAGGGAACAGATGCTGAGCTTGCCATTGGTTTCAGCCGTCAAAACTCGTGGCGATCGTTTTCTTTAAAACTGAGGCTCACCTCAGATTCTGTCTCTTTCTCCAGCTATCGTACATAAAAAGGTAAGAACCGTGCAAAAAGTAACAAAGGATATGCAGTCAGTATAATATTGTTAAAGGTGCTGAGTTCAGGAAAGTTATGCTATCTTTTTTTTAAATTTCAAATCAAATAATGTGTTGTTGTAAAACATCGGAATAATTATATTGTTAATAATTACGTTTTGCGCTTTATTAAAACGTGGATTATAAGGTTGTGCTACTGACGTCGAGATAAATAAGCAAGGGTTGAAGAAAGATTTATTATCTGAATTATTATCACCATTAACAAAGCAAAAATCCTACTTTTTTGATAAAGTTACAGATATAAAACTTTTTCGAAAAACACTTAAACCTGCATCTCATTGTCTTTTAAACTATTATTATTATTATTATTATTATTATTATTATTATTATTATTATGTTTATTATTATTATTATTATTATTATTATTATTATTATTATTATTATTATTATTATTGCAGGCCCGACATGGCAGCTCTGTTTTTAGCAACAGTTGTTTCCCTGTTTGCTCTTGCTTACTGCGGTAACTTCACGGTAACAGAGGAGGCGTGGTTTGACTTTGAAATTAAGGATCTCGATGGTCCTGGGGAGGATTACAGGGGCCGTGTAGTTATTGCACTTTTTGGAGACACGTGCCCAATGACTGTGATGAACTTTGCTGCCATCACCAAGGGATTTAAGCGTGGCAGGGTGAGTATACACATTGAACTAATTGGCTCGTGTGAAGTAAAATCCTTGAAAATATTACAAGGGCCGTATTGCTACAGCAGTTATTCATCCTTTTTTTTTCTTTCATGTGACTCAAATTAATTTTCTCGAAGCACAGCCAGGTCAGAAATAATAAAGATTAAAGTATATTAATGATGACCACTATTGACCAATCAGGAAGAGAAGAGTGCAGAGTAACTTAGTAGTTTCTAAGATACTATTAGTTGAAGTGTCATACATAGCACATTAAAAAAAGGTCGCAAAGCCAGGTTGACCACATATAGAGTCATAGCTTTCGAGAATTAGACATATGATCAAAAAGGCTAAATTTTCATATTCCTACGATCAAAATGAACATGGCTAAATTTGGCATTTATTTCTGCACCAATTTCTCTGATTTGCATTTTACAATAAAATATGGCAGTTAAAAAAATACGTAGAGTTGTGGGTGGATATTAAATAAATAAAATCAATGATAGGCAAAATTATGCTATCTAGATTTCCTTGCAAACGTATACATAAATTACAAATAAAACTAAAGAATCTTGGTTATATAATCAACACTTGTGTGTTTTCTTAAACTGAGTAATGTCAAGTTTATTAAGTAAGCATTAGTCCACAGACGCAATTTTTACAAAGTTATCAAACATCATTGCAAAATGTCCTACTTTATTCCGACCATTTGTGTTTCTTAAGAGAATCGCAAAAATAATATACAACAGACTCAAAACGAATTCTTGGTTACATTCAAAACATAAAGATGTGCAAAATATATTTTAAATGACTCAAAAATAATGTTTCAATCCAAAATAGTAATCACCGTGAATTGGAGATTATCAGTTCCTTTTAAAATATCACTGTAAAACGTGCGTTCTAGAATACTTTTTGTATCGAGTCAACTATGGAAGTGATAAAACAACAACATAAACAATTTTAACCTTTTTACTAAAAAAGTAGTAATCTGTATATTAAATATGCTATAATTCTGTAAATATTAGTCTAGCTTACAATTTTGTACGTGCTAACTTTTCAATACATTTTAGTGCCACGCGTGTGCATAAGTTTAAACATAACGGATGGAAAGAAAAAAAGAAGTGCTCTAATAATAACCCAGTTAACAATGCAACGCTTAGTGGACTGTATGCTGTGTATATGAATTAAAATTCTTTTCTGTGAGATAAACTATTTCACTGTTCGACGAATCAATAAATAAAGATTAATTGGGCGTGCAACAGCTGGCGAGGGCTTTCTAATATGTCAGGAGGAATATTTGATTTAAGACTTCAAGTGCCTGTTCAATGGAAAAAATAAACTGCCACGTATAAAATATTTCTTGCCACGTTGCAATTTCTGTCACGCGGATAACTGGACATGTCAACTCTGTCACGTGACATGTCTAATGTAAACGTATCTGTGTGCACTGACTTTCCTAAATAAAGTTTATGAAAATAATTAATAATTAAATATAGAAATAATGTATATCCATAAAAGAAACATATAATTTTAACTCGTTTAACCTATGTACATAGTGACACATCAAACTTTAAAATCTAGGTTCACTTGTATTAATTCCGTCTGCCTTCAATCTCTTTGTCGGTTTGTTCTTGAAATAAAATTAAAATTAAACCTTTACATTCGTCTTTCAATAATTTAAATAAATAATTTTAAAAAGTTTTAAAAAATAAACAAATGAAAATAAATAAATAAATAAATAAATAAATAAATAAATAAATAAATAAATAAATAAATAAATAAATAAATAAATTGAAAAAATGATGAAGACATTATGTGGCGAATAATTATATGTTTGATTTGGTCTATTAGGTGAAGGTTAATAATCATTTTCTAGATAAACAACAACAACAACAGATCAACAAATTAAGAAAGAAGGAAAGAAAAAATAAACTAGACTTTACCATGAAAAATAAGATAAAATGTCCGAAATAATGCTCTGCTCTTTCAAAGTAGGCTGGCACATCCCCCAAAGAAACCGTACTAAGTGTACACCAAATAATTACATGTATTTATATTATTTTTTAATAAATATTTTCATTGTGAATTATTGTTGACGTTACTATTATTATTTTTATTATTATTATTATTATTATTATTATTATTATTATTATTATTATTATTATTATTACCAGGAAAAGTTGAGCTATAAGAACAGCAAGGTCCACCGTGTGGTTCCTGACTTCATCATTCAGATGGGTGATATTACAGTTGGCGACGGCACTGGAGGTAATTATTGTTTCTATTCTTGAGAGAGAGAGAGAGAGAGAGAGAGAGAGAGAGAGAGAGAGAGAGACAGAGAGAGAGACAGAGACAGAGGCAAAAGAAAACAAGACACCACACACACACACACACACACACACACACACACAAAGTAACATTTTAAAAGAGGCATTCCTACTATTATGTATTTCCAACATAATCAATATACACTTTTGTAAGTTCTTTTGCTTGAAATTTAAGTATATATATATATATATATATATATAGTCTCTCTGATATTATTATCTTGTTCAAAACATGGCGTTTACAAAATATTTCCATATTCAAAGAAATGTGCAAAAATTTCCTTTCTCATACATATCTCGTAAGAACGTCGTGTAGTTAGGCAGATAACATTGTTGGTGTGTACAGAGTTATATATTTTTGTGACGTCATGAGACATAAAAATGTTGGTTTATTCTCATTCATTTATCCATAGAACTCTCTTTCTCTCTCTCTCTCTCTCTCTCTCTCTCTCTCTCTCTCTCTCTCTCTCTCTCTCTCTCTCTCTCTCTCTATATATATATATATATATATATATATATATATATATATATAACTTTGTGTTAAGACGAAAATGAGGAAGCCTATATATGGATCATGCGTAACATTAGTTTTATTTAAGAACTTAAATAAACGGAGAAAATAAGCTGAAACGATTAAATCATTCATATTCCTTAAGAAGAAAAAAATGCAATGATAACAGAAACTCTAAATATGGTCTAAGAATGCGTCTTTCTACTTGCTAAACTATAAGACGGACGTGGGTTTTGTCTCTGCAGGAAAAAGTATCTATGGTGACAAGTTCGTAGATGAGAACTACATCTTGAGCCACCGAGCCACCGGTATGGTTTCCATGGCAAATCACGGCAAGGACACGAACGGTTCTCAGTTCTTTGTTCTCCTCAACAAAGCCAGATGGCTGGACGGCAAACACGTCGTCTTCGGCAAGGTCATCAGAGGATATGTGAGTATTTTTATGTATTATAACAATACTATCAACTTAAGGTTCATATTTAAAAAATCTCAAATTCCTGTCATAATTAGCCATACTTTACAGAACGGCAACGATATCAATAAAATTAAACTCCGTCATTTTTTTGGCAGGTCATAACATACAGTACCGCCACCTAGCTCAGAGCAAAATTGATTCAAGAAAGTACATTAGGAAATTAAAATATCAAACTAAAAAAATGTGCGGATCTTAAATTGAACTCTTACTTTAACATCTCAATAATAAAAATGCCTATACTATTTAGAAAATTGGACACAGACGGTATCTTAACTGTAATGATGCAAGCCTCTTTGAGTTCCGACGAAACGGACTAATTTTTTGCCAGGCAAAACTCGCTTTTATAGAGTTTCTTAGGACGCGGCCAAATATGGTCATACGTTAAGTTCTTGTGTTTCGCCAAAATCTCAAAGTGAGGCTTCATTGTTTCTTACAGACTACTGTCTGTGTTTATGTACGTCATTGGACAGTCAATTTAGCTACTTCAGCTTACTTACTCACTCAGAGGGAATCGTTGAAATTTGTTAGTCCCGTACCCTCCACAACGTACCGAGTGGACATGTTTTTGCTGACTTTATGATCCAAGAGAAATGCATAGTGCAACAGAGTTTTGCCTTAGTTCATAAGGGTGCAGTCTTTATTAAAAATACTGTAACGATTGAATACAGAAATAAATGAAATTAATCTCTATATATTTTAGTAGAAAATGACTTTCAATACGGTATAATTTAATAAAAATTACTTTTAATTCAATTTAGAGAATCTTTCAATCTTATTACTTTTGCTACACATTTCTGTTCTATACTAGCATATCCAATAAACATGGATGAAACAGCACGTATCTGTCATATCATATAAAATATTTAAAATGCACGGATATGTTTAAAATATTGTTTTTACTGAAATGTCTGACAAAAGCATATATTACAAGACAAATTCTGATAATATACATTTCCTTTTTCCATTCCATGATACCTAATTTAAAATATGCATCATATACTATTTCAAGGTACTGGCATTGATAAATGTTCAAGATATAACGTAAACAAGGATGCACAAACAGGTTTTTACAACAGTCACATTATAACATTCCGTACTGTTTTATAAATTTCCTAAAGTTAGAGTGTACAAATTCACAAAACAATTTCAGTAAATCCAATGTTACAGCACAGCAGAATAACATAATTTGCTAATGACATACAGTTTGAAGTCACGTCAACCCCCCAACCCAACCCCCAAAGAAACAAACAATAAAATAAAATTAACGATAAATATTTCTCACAAAGACACAACTAAAGGGTCAGTGTAAACTCAAACGTTAACTAACATGTCATCGATTCCCATAGTTCTATACAAATCAAACAAAATGTTGTCATCGTGCAGTAATTGCTACCAGATAACCTCTACACATATTTTGCCTGTTAAATGTAACCACCAAAATCTGCGTGAATTAAAATATTGGTTTGCTTTAATACATGTCATGTGTTCGAACACAAACGATGAGACATTTTGTATAGGAATCATTTTAAAAACGATACATCTACAACAACAACACTTGGTTCTAATAGATGATAACTCTAATTAGTTAATAATGTATTTATTTTATTTATTCCAGGATGTCCTGCATGCAATCGGCGATGTGCCAACAGATCCTAATACAGCCGTTCCCAAGAAGACCGTTCGTGTCATCGACTGTGGTCTGGAAGGAATCTCTAAGAAATACGATCTCACAGAGGCACAGGTCGACTCCGACCACGATATTATCAACTAAATTTATACAACAATAATATAGAAATTTTTAAAGTCCATCTTCATATGTAGATCCACCTCATTTTCACTGAGAATATTGAATTTATAGTGTTTTTATTAACTGATTTTTAATCTGTCTATACGTGTTGTTTTGTATGAGAATGCTTGTATTTGACGGATTTTAAGCGCTAACGGGACTGGATACGTCCTTTCTCGTTCCTGCGGCTCCCTACTTAAATAATCAGCCTTAAACACGTTTAATAATTGTGCAAATGGGGTTCAAAACGAATGTTTGACTACCAGTGATGTATTAAGTGTCAAGTGTTTATATGAAATAAAGGTTGATCAACCCAATTCGAGTTATTATTTCGCATGCGCACAATTAAATTTGGTAAAAGGTTTTAATTAAACATAATAGCTGGTAACGTACTGGTTCTGAATATCTTAGTAAATTAATTAATTAGCGCTGTCTATTTGAATTTAAATAGGGGCTTCACTCTTGTTTTAGCCTCGAAATGCTACAAAACCATCACCAACAGGACAAAACCATCAGCAGCAGAGGGGGGGGGGGGAATCGGACATTTGTTCGAGACATCATTTTGCTCTAAATCTAACAAAAATCTCGAGAGAATTAATTCGAATCCTTCTTTTTCAACCAAAAAAAAAGATTACTTGCTCGAAACATAAGTTTTTCGCAAATCATACTCCAAGACCGTTTTCATCGTTTAGTCAAAATACGGTCTCGTCGTGATGTCATCGCCCCCCTCTGCTGCTATGGGTTAACCGAATATTTGATCGAGTCCGATACGATATCGTGTCCGAGGATCATGTAAATTTATTGTTATAAATCCATGCGGGGTTGACTGAGCTTTACTAAAGAAATTTTTAAATTGATTGAAGTCCATATCGGAACACCATGTCTGCCAAATATTTCGTAGCGTATGTGTATCAACGCCGTTAAACACAGCAAGAATATTACAGTTATCTCTGATTACTTTTGGAATCTGAGTGTATCGTTGAGTGACATATATCACGTCGGTGTTTTTGTGCCTGCCTCTGGAAAATATTCTAGCTGGGTGTTTTTGATTGTCTAACATCACATCGTCGTATACGACTAAATTGTTAATGCTCCCATCAAGGTCATCCACGGATAGTGCCTCGTCAATATCGGTTATAAATTCAATGGCGTTCTCACCCTTAATTTCTGATGCATTCTCGTTAAAATCTTTTAGCACGTCATAGCATCGTTGATCATCTACGCTAGGAGCAACTAAATACAACTTATCCCACTTCATCCATCTCACTATTAAATTGAGCAACAATTGCGTCTTGCCGGATCCAGATGGCCCGATTATAATTGCGCGGATAGAGTTTGGTAGCGCTGCATGATGCTTAACTGGTTCTCTTGTTTTAGTCGCTGAAAAATCAATTATATTCATATCTCTATACATAAATTATGGATCTATAGTGTGTGAAGTGTAAAACGCGTACTAGCACAAATGATGTGACGACGATTATAACTAAAAATAACAGATCTGTACTAACTGGTAGATGTGCAACATGTGGTATAAAAAAGCTTAGACTTGTTTCTATGAAATCTGGAGATGTTTTAAAAAAAAAACGAGGAGGTGATATCACAGCCAAATTGGCAAAGCTCCCTGGAACCCCATGGGCAAAGTACCCCGGAGAAAAGCACTTCCAGGATATAGCTACTGTGGCCCCGGAACACGATTAGATATCAGACTTGATGATCAAAATCAGCCCCGACCCGGCGAGTATCCGATAAACACTATTGATAAGGCGTGTCATGTTCATGATGTTGCTTATAAAAGCAGCAATTTGCAACACAGGCATCTCGCGGATGTGAAATTAATTCATGCGTTAAATGCTATTCCTGATAAATCTTTCAAAGAAAAATTGGCTTCGTGGTTGGTAAAATCGGCTATGAAAGGCAAATTGATGATGGGCGCTGGTAATTAATAATATGGAATCTATTTATTATTCTCCGAGGGGATACTGGAGGGATAACGCTGCAATCAATAAACTCGCCAACGCCGCAAAAGTGAAAAAGGCTACTGCGGCTAATTGGTTATCCAAACAGGCTATATGGCAAATTTATCTACCGCGTCCTAAACAAATCAATTTCTCGAATTTTGATGTTACCGGACCCAATGAAGTTCATCAAGCTGATTTATTGTTTTTACCACATGATAACGGTTACAAATACGCGCTAACCGTAGTTGACGTTGCGAGTCGATACAAACAAGCAGAGCCGTTAAAAACAAAGTCAGCTACTGAAGTAGTTTCTGCATTTGAAAGGATTTATCGAAGAGGCCCACTACGCTGGCCAAATCTGTTACAAGTTGATCCTGGCATGGAATTTCAAGGCGCTGTTTTATCTACAATGAAACATCACAATGTCACCATCAGACGGGGGCATACTGCACTACATTGCGATCAGGCAATTGTAGAACGATTTAATCGGACTCTTGCTGAGCGGTTATTTGGATATCAATACGCAAAAGAATTCATCCAAGAAAAGCGATCCCGTGAATGGGTCAAAAGGTTACCAGGGGTAGTTGCAGCGCTAAATAACGAGATTACCAGAGCAATCAATATGAAACCTAACAACGCAATAAAAAAAAGTATATACCACAACCACAGCGGGATAGCGTTTCTCAGCCAATTCTCAGCAATGTCACCGTGAGATATTTATATGAACCAGGAGAACTCGAAGGTGGTAAAAAAGGGCTACTGATCCAATTTGGAGTGTCACTACGCATAGCATATCTACTATAACACGATCAACTGGTAGACCTCCAATCTATAAATTGGATTCAACTGCACCTCAGCGGGGTTTTACACGCGAACAATTACAAGTGATTCCTGACGATACTCAATTGCCACCGCATGGTCTTAACTAGCGCCGTTGCGTCTGTTGCACTCAAGACAAGTCAACATCACATTGTTTCTGACATGACCGAGACTGTTATTTTTTCTGTCTACGGTAAATTGGCGAGGATCTTTATCCGAATACTGCCAACGCATTATACAATTGCAACTCGCGCAGTTATTATTCTGTTGTTGCTTCAGCGTAATTATTAATTCAGCATCAATATCAAATTCTCGTTGTTTTTTTTTTGTCTTGGAGTTTGTAACCGGAGAGTTTTTTTATTAATGATGCTAACATCAATATCATCCATTGTGGTGTCATCATCGAAAACAATTCTTCGAAGTTGATTTATTTGCCGTACTCTAGACACTGCAAGATAGACTAAATTTGACCACTCAATGCGATTATCGACTATCCAAACAATTGTATCCGCGATGGTTAATCCCTGCGAGGAATGTATTGTTGTTACGTAACCCAGTGTCCATGGCGATTTATTAGCACGCAATGCATCTTCGACAACACTGATATCAATCAGCACAATATCATTTAATACTAGTGTTTGTCTTTCGCATTGTCCTGGAATTTCAACTTCAATATTCTGTCGCCGTGTGTCAGCGGGTCTATAACACAATGGAACTTTTATCAGGGGATATTTTTCTTTGTGAAGCTCAAACAACTTTTTCTGAAGTGTGTCTTTGACTATTTTTCTGCTAGCAACTACAAAATCGTTTGGTCTCCATGTGTTATAAAATTCCTCCATGGAAGTTTCAGGAATTATTTCTCTGATTATTTCACATTGGATTCTATCCGGTTGTAATCTAATTAATTTTTTAACCTCACTTAATTGTTTGTCAAGTGCCCTATAATCGCTATCAATTTCTTCGTAAAAGTCCACGAATTCTTGCAGCCACTTATGTGGACCCGCGCCGACAAATGGTGGTGGCTGTCCATGATCTCCGCACATTATCACCGCTGTATTCTTTTTCAGCAGCCAATCCAAGAACATTTTCAATACATCTACTGAAACCGTACATATCTCATCCCAAATTATAACCTCGGGGATGAATTTATCTCCCATTCGTTCGGGTTTCCATTCACCGCCACTGTATCTGAAAAAACTATGATACGTACACGCGGAAACGCCTCGTTGTTTTATCTCTCTGGCTAATCTATGTGTTGGCGTCAGCACAATCATGTTTACGCGTCCTCGATATAATTCAATCGCCCGAGTCGTTTTTCCTGACCCGCCACAGCCGTTTGAATAAACTGTTTTATATCTACAGATTGGATCTGATATCGATGGTGCATTAGAACGCTCTGATAAATTATCACCGCGTAAGTAATTACTTTTAATTTCAACATCTGCTGATTCAGAATACTCGCGCAGCATTTCTTTTTTAATTCTCCACGATCCCCAGCTTTCATCCGAATTAGTGAATTCAGCAACTGCGCAACTGTACTTGCTGTTAATGTAAAATGAATCAACGGCAACTCTAACCGCAGTGTCAGGAAATCTATTTATCATTGAAAATAAATTAATACAAGCATAACCCAGCATCGACGACCTCAAATGTGTATACGGGGATCTGTAACCGTCGCTAAAAGTAACAACTGTACCCAATTTTGTTCCATCGGACAAAAAAGCATCTTTACGATCTACATATATGTTTTTAGATACTGCATCCGCGATTACAAAGTCATATTCGGTGTTATCCATAATCAGCCGCGAACAATATCGTTTATAGTCGCATTTCTTTCCTCCTTGAGTGAATTTTCCGATTATTCTTCTGCCGAGATCTTTTGCTTCGATGTTTCGTTGATTAAATATCCGTTTGGACCACTCAATGATATATTCTTCGCCGGCATTAATATGTTTCCTGGATTCCTCAATTATACTATCAAGACGTTCCGGTGTTGGTAACCAGACATTGGTTTGTTTCCGATATGATATAATTGCTTCACTGACTGTCAGCGAAATTAACATTTTTGTATCAATCATGAATCGTAATAGCGCTATTGGCAGCCACTTCTTTTCAGACATGTGTCTACCAATCCAAATATAACAACAGCGATGAAGTCCTGCTGCAAATTCAAATGATACTACACGAGCGAATCCAGTTAAATCAAAATCAGGCAGCGGCCCATTAATTGCAACACGAGTCATTTCATGTACGGGGTGTCCTAATCGTTTAAAATACTCAGTACACTCTCCATAACCAAGAAAACTCGCTGGATAACAAGCAACCATATCAACTGAAATGATATTATCACTGTCGTATTTGTTATTCCATAAACCGCCCTGATTAAATTCTAAACAACTAGCCTCAATGTCTGGCAAGAATTCTACGCGTGTTGGTTTCCATGCGTTTTTGATTCTGGCAAAATGAGCTGCAACCGACGGGATTGTAAAACAGTTTGTCAATAATTGTTCGTCGTTGATGATTTCATCGTTGATGATTTCATCGGTGCCTTCGCCACACGCCGTTAAAAACCCACTAGCTGTTTTTTTCATTTTGTTGTGAAATGCTTCAGTGCGGTATATATCACCGTTTGGTCTTACAAACTGATCAAACGTATCCGGGTCGTTTTCAGTGCTGCGAAGTAACCACACCGACACGGGGTCGTTTTTACTCAAATGCGCAATAGCATCGAATAGTTTTTTTTCAGCGAGAAAACCGTCCCTGGAAAATTCTTCTCGTAAGAATTCGTCGGGTATATACTTTATTGTTCTGTTTCGTGGAAATATTGTGACCGCGGGCGTCTACGCGTGTTCGTTATGATCAATAATTTTAATTGGGGCTCCCTTTGATTTATATTTTGATTCGTATAATACTGCTCCGGTTATCGTCATAACTGTTATTGGAAATCTCAGCGACGTTTCTAATTTTGCTATATCGCTAATAGTCTCTCCGCGGTCTTTCACCGTTAACTCCCATTGAGCTATTTTGCTACGCCGTAGATCGGTAAGTTTGTTCCCTCGGGATGCATTTGTAAAATGTTCTGTTATTCGTGCTGCTACACAATTGAGTGGCAAAGCCACTGACGACGAAGTCACCGGCGACGACTGTTTCATTGGTTTAAGTTTTCTTATATCAGGTTTTTCATTTAACGGATATATCCCATACACAACTGCTGTTTCAGGATACGCTCGTTCATAGTATGGTTTGTCAATTCCAGTTAACAGACCCGGCTTTGAATCACGGCTAACAACGACTGTTTTCTTGTCTTTGAGAATTGGTTCAAATTTGTCTCGTATAGTCCAACTACCTGATTCTACACGGATAATGAATTTCACTCTAAAAAAGTACTTTTTGTTGCCAAGTTGTGATAACATCATGGCTGCGTTGCTGTCGTTCATGGTGGCATCAACAGCGCATCAATTCGAAATGTTGACCAGCTATGAGATGCGCCGTCGTGTTTGAATTCATTAATACAATCGCGTATTTTATTTATCAGGGTTCTATCAAGAATTTTATTCTTTGGTGTATCAGAAACTCTATCGAGATTGAATTGAGCATTTTTCCAAGGCGTAATTTTCGATAATCTCTCAAACTCCTTATCAGAAACTCTATCAAGATCGAATCTAGCATTTTTCCAAGGCGTAATTTTCGATAATCTCTTGAACTCCTTCATGCTATCGTCTATTAGACGTTTTGGTTTAACAGAAACTCTATAGAGATTAAATCTAGGATTAATTTTCGATAATCTCTTGAACTCCTTCATGCTATCGTCTATTAGACGTTTTGGTTTAATAGAAACTCTATCGAGATTGAATTTAATATTTTTGTAGGGCTTCATTGCTGATAATCTCTCGAATTCCTCCATGTTAAAATTAAAACAAGTATTTAAATAGAAAAATATAGTATAATGAATCACTGCAAGTGGCTAATGATTGGATCAACAACCCCGTGTAATAAATCATGCAGAAGCGAATTATGTGGGTATCATTTACAAAGTGTTCGCAACGGTTCCTTTGGCCCCCTTCCGTGCCTACGATGTGGGGCTGGGGTAAGTGGAAAATCGCAGTTGTGTCTTGCTTGTGGGGGTAAACGAAACAGGGAACTAAAACGCTATTATGACAAACGAATAAAAAATGCAATCATTGATCCTACCGATGACTCCGTCAGCGACAAAGTCATAAAAACCCTTCAAGATTATATCAAGAGGTTTATAATTAAAGCAGATAATAAATTAGACAAGTAGTATTATTATACGAATGAGCCAAGATTTCAGACCTCACCCAGTGCTTGTTAATTATGAATCATCCCGTGATGGTGTTGTCAGGCATCGCAGACTAAAGAAACCGGTTTTTTTACAGCGGGGGGGGGGGGGGAAGACATATCTCTGTCACAGAGCCATCTATGAAGCATTTTACGGATTAATCGAAGACGGATTTGTGATTGATCACGTTGATGGATTCCCTCAAAATAACAAAATGGATAACTTACGAGTTGTTACTCAGCGTGAGAATGCAAAATTAGGCGGAACCGGCAAACACGCAAAAAGGGCAAAACATGTCAAAGCATTTGATACAGAAACCAACGAAGAAAAAATATTTCAATCAATAAATGAAGCCAGTACATATTTTGATATTTGAAGGTCTTCAATACGATTTGTTGCAGAAAATATAACTAAAACAGCTCTGTCGAAAACAAATGGTAATAAAATAAAACTCGTATACATCTGAACGATTCAAGGGAGATAAATCTTTTATGGATACTTAATTAAGTTAATAAAGTAAACTCTGGGTCTCTCTGACGTCACGGGGGGCCAGCGAGATTGCCAAATGAGTTATTTTTTTAAATTAGAGATACAGTATACTATATAAATAATGGATATCAACGATGCAAATGCTATAATAGCTGAAATTTCAAATTTAAAAAATCGAGGGATAGTATTATCTAAAGATCTCGACTGTGACAGGATTACCTCGGAATATGAAGACATTGAGTATCAGTCTAGTAAGGGTCGTTATGTTTTATCTAAGATGTACAGGCTCGTGAAAGGAATTCAAAAGTCCATCAATGCTTGTTTATACGGTAACGACATTAATGCATTTATAACGCTATTTAGCACCGTTGAAGCAATACGTCAAAAGCTCGGCCAAGAGTATCAAAAACGTGCTGAAATTAGTTCTAAGGTTCGTGATCTTAGAAAAATATTAAACGAGGAAAAATCAGTATCCTAACCACGTGAGCATTACTATAAAAAATAGGCCTTCAGTAAATTTTCAGTAACAAATTTATTTTTTTTAGCGTTTTTTTTAACATTTGTTACACTTGTCACATAGGATTTTCTCCTGAAAGAATTCGCATAAGTTTGGGTTGGCTCATGCAGTTATGTGCGTACTGGATGATCTGGCTGTGGTAGCAAGTAATCACCGCGACGCCTCCATTTTCACGTAGTTGTTGTTGTTGCCGCGTCGTTAACAAAAATCGTTCATCGCCGTTCTCAGATATTACAGTTCTGAAACCCCAGCGATGTTATTTCTGAAACACTCGCGGATAGCGTCGTACAGTTTAACCCTGTCGGAGATGGATACGTTAGCTTGATGGTACATTATTTAATAACTCAGCTTTTAATTGTGATAGTTTCACATTTGAAAACTCAGTTCACAAACAATATATGGTAGGTCAATCGCTTACAACTAAATTAGCCGAAGAGCGGCTAGCAGCAATTAAAAAGTTTATACCTGTTCGAGACAAACTTCGCGAAAAACTTCAACAGCGACAACAAGGGCAGACTGACTTTTCTGTGTCAAGTGAACAACTGTTTACTCCGATAACAAGTGCGACCAAAGATGTAAAAAAGTTAACTGAAGCAGCGATATACGGAGATATTCCTGAAAAAGAACGAGTAACGAAGGCGCCGCTGCTTGATACGCTTGAAAAGATAGTAGCAGAGACCGAACAAACACGCGCAGGGATACAACAGCTATCCAGTGATATAAAAACCCAACACGAGTATGAACGATTAGCTGATATTGATGATTCTGCACCCCACCCACAAGTATATCGACCGGGCGAAATTGAAGAACGCGAAGAAGAACAACAAGATGCAGCAGCAAGAAAAGATTATTCACCTGAAAATATATTTACAGTCGCAACGTTAAATAGAATTGGAGAACTCGGTACGGATTCCGAATTAGCTGATTTTGCTAGAGACAATTTTCCAAAGGGTAAAAGAGAGAATTTATTAAAAGACGAGTTTAAAAATTTTATAAAAAACAAAGACACTTGGGCATCAAAAATATATTTAGTGAAATGCAGTGGGAATAAAATCTCGGCGTTGCAGCACCCTGGTTATGATGACTTTCTAGCTGCGGTTAAAGGCGGTCCACAACCACCACGTTATACGGAGGATCCAATCCCGGAACAAATAGACATAAGAGCAGAAGCTGGTTCAAAGAAAACAAGCGGAAAAGGATATTCGATTGAAAATCCTTTAGATTTCAACGCAACCGTGACATGTCCTGGTAACATCCTCAGTGATATATCACGGTTAGAAGTACTTATCGGGGGAAAACGAGCCGGAAACAACTCCGTCGAGATAATTAATGAAGCAGCTGATATCTGTAGACGATTATTTGCCGGAACTATCATGGGCATTGATGTATATCGAGAACTCATTGCTGAATTAGTTGAAAATCACAGAGACGCCCATGGTTATGATAAAAATCCTATGGATTTTAGCGATTGATCACTTATTGAAAAACTACTAGTTTTATAACAAGATGATCATACACTACAACCATGATAAACCCGTAAGCGTCTACGTGGTGAACTCACGATTGCCTGTTTATAGAGCATATTACGGAGATGGTTTCGGCAATACTATTGCGGGGCTATTTACAAGAATGGCCCCAAAAGTGGCGCCGTTAGCTAAACAATTATCAATGAAAGCCATTTATATTATTCGTGATAAGGGAATCAGCGCTGTTGGAAATCTTGCCGGAAGGGCATTTTCTGCAGCGAAAGATAAAATAATATCATTGGTGCGACGACGAAAAAAGCAACCAGTTGTACTGCCATCTACAACAGTGATGCCTGCAAGTGTCAGCAAAGCAATAAATAGCGCAGTGGAAGAAAAATTAGCGTCGTTGGCTGCTTCGGTGACTCCGTCATCCGTGGCTGCGCCGCTGGTGAACAGTAACCAAGATGATATCGCAAACATGATAGCAGGAAGTGGTTTGAAACTTAACAAAAAAGACGATGATTACAAAGAATTTTACAATTGAAAATACTAGTATGTTAATATAATGTTTAAATGAACAGCTGATCCAGCGTTAGATATGGAAGCCCCAGTACCCAAGGACAATTCCGTCCGCGATTATCAATTTTATTCCTATCATGCAATACAAGCAGATATTCGATCGCGAATTGAACTTCAAGTCCATGATACCAGCAAATACTTTCTACCCGCTGAAGCGTTTATCGAAGTAGAAGGAGAACTTGTACAACGTACTGATACTCCTGCTGTACCCGCACCGTATCCAGATGGTACCAAAGTCGGCTTAGTCAAGAATGGTATCATGGCGCTATTTGAATCCGCGAGATATTTCATTGACGGAAAAGAGATTGAGTCTATAGAACGTGATGTTGATGTGGCTACAACAATAATTGGGTTAGCAAGATATTCTGACGATTATACAAGATCAGCAGGTCCGTCTATGATGTTTGCAAAAGATAATAAAAACACTGCTGGACACACTCAATTTATTGTACGACAACCAAATGATCGTGCTGGTCCTCCCGCCCCTGCTTCTATCGAGGATATGATTATAAATACTGATCCCCAGTACAATCAAGGAGCTGCAACACGAATAGAAATGTTGGCAGGACAGCGTAGATCGTTTTCATGTGCGATTCCGTTGCATCATATATTTGAATTCTGTAGAAATGTACGAAAGGTTATTTATGGAGCGAAGCATACAGTAGCACTCGTGCGAAAGGGTAGTGACAATGATGCAATCTGGAGAATTCCAGCGGATCCTGCAAATCCAGATGCTGACGCTGGTAAAGTCATTTTAACTAAATTGGTCTTGTGGATGCCAGTAATGACCCCATCAATTACCACGGAAGAGCGACTACTATCATTTATGGATGCGGGTGGCAAATCATTGCTAAGTTGGTTAACAACAACAACAGATGTTAAGCAATCAAATATCAATGTTACATTTACATGGAACTTGGCATCACAACAAGGCGTTTCAGCTCCACGTCATATATTTATCGCGTTACAGGATATGACAAGAGTGGAATCACAATTGCACAGTCATATGATATTTGATCAATTAGGAGTTACTGAGGTCTCGTTGAGAATAAATAGCCAGCAGGAACCATCCGAGGATATACAACTTAATTTCGGTCAAAACCATATTGCTCGCGTGTACCATCGTATGCTGTCATATATGGGCCGTGATCAAAATGTTGATACTAGTTTGCAAATATCGCAATATGATTTTAAGAACTTTTATCCGATCTACTACTTTTCGCTGGAACATCTTGATTTAACAAGGCAATCCGTCGTTGATATACACTTCAGAGCTAATGTCCTTCGTGGCGCTATTGCTAATTATAGAGCGGTTGCTGTCATTCTCAGTGATAAATCAATGTTGTTAGAAGGTGTTGGTGGACGAATGAGAATCGTTGATGCACCAGTGGAAAATATGTAAATGAAACTTGAAGAGTTTCCAATTAGGTCAATTGAAAGTATAAATGTGTTTTACAATAAAATGACATATAGTGTTGTTAGTGTCAAGCTGACTGATGGTCAGGTCAAGAAATTGCGATCAAAATCCGCTAAAGAATGTGGAACAACAATAACGTTAAAACCAGCGCAGATGTCATGTGGTACACATAAAATATCATTGACGGATCGTCAACTTAAACATTTCAATGATGCGCTAAAGAATAAGCGAGGGGTTCAAATTGTATTTTCAAAGGCTGCAGTCGCCAACATGATAAAATCAGGTGGTATATTTCCATTGTTAGCTGCAAGACCAGCATTGATTGCAGCGGCTTCCCCAGCGGTGGCGAAAGCGGCTGCGTTGGGAGCCGTTGGTACCGCAGCAGGGATGGCGTTGAAAAAGGCAACTGGGAAAGGATATAAAAAAAGGGAAAGGGTCTAAGACTACCAGGAACCCCGTATTTATGGTACAGCGGGAGATCCGTTCACGGATCCGGTCTGAGAATACCAGGAACGGTTTACTAGTTGAAAACCCAATTCTTCCCATGTCCAATTTTGATTTAATTGATGCTGCTAAAAAACTAGCGATAAAAAACTTCAGAGGGGTTTTTATGAGAGATCAATTGCCAAGAAAACCTAAACGCGTCGAAACCGGTATCATCAATTTTGATAACAGCAGCTGATCGGGAACTCACTGGGTTGCATACGCGATTGATCCACGTAGAATTGTCTATTTCGATTCATATGGGCGATCCCCACCGAATGAGTTTATGCGGTATATAAATTCTTCGATGAAACTCAAAGAGTTTCCGATTTTTTATTCCACGCTGCCAACACAACAATTAAATGATCCACCGATATGCGGCCGTAAAGTATTAAATGTCCTCGCGGAGATTTTATCGTCACAGAAACCATCTCATCTGGTTGTAAATAAATACACGAGTGGGAAATTACAAGGTAATTTTAGAGAATCAATAAATTAAAAATACTAGAGTCTTTACAATAATGATTGATATTTGGGGACGATCTCTGTCAATGTTGAAACCAGCCACGAAAACATCTGCGGGTTCTATCGAGGATGTAAAAAAAATAATTGAAGATGAAATCGCTGAGACGTTAAATTTAGCAAGTGTTGACCCAAACGAAATAGTTATATTTCAAGATATCCAGGTTAAATTGAAAACCAGTAATATATCCGCGGGTTACATTTTGATACGGCAGCGCGACGCCGCTGAAAACTCTATTGCGCTGTATTCCAGCGGTGGACAACTTAAACCAGGCGCACTTGTGTCTACGATCACCGACAGGATTACCGCCCACGACAGCATGATTGCCACCCACGACAACAAGATTGCCGCCCACGACAGCATGATTGCCGCCCACGACAACAAGATTGCCACCCACGGCCGTGATCTGGATGATTATATACGAGGTTATAACAATTTTCGCAAAAATGTCGTACATAAATTCTTTGGAACCCCGCTTGTGGTTGGCATGACTCTCGCTAAAATTAAAAACTTTCTATCTTTATTCTTTTTTAACAAGGATGCGGGGAGGATGATGAATGAAAATGAAATCAAGGCAAATTATCTTGATATTTACACGGATATTTCTAAAATAATAGAAAATCTTGAAAAGGTACAAAAACCCACTAACGACGTCGTTGTTAAGTTTTTTGGAACCCCGCTTGTGGCAGGTATGACTCTCGCTGAAATTAGCGAGTTTATTGGCAAGCATACTCAAAATACCTACGTCGTTAATAATTTCTTTTGTGTCCCGGCTACATCTATGATGACTCTCAAAGATATTAATATCTTTATGGTGAGACAAACAACACCTTATACCATCGTGGATAAATTTTTGGGGAGAACACCTGTGTCTGAAACCACATCTCTGACAGGCCCGACCCTCGCTGAAGTTAAAAAAGCTATTGACGAACAAAAACTCACCAGTGAAATTGTTAATAAGCTCTTTGAGGGTTCTAAAAGTTACAATATCACGACGACATATTCTCAACTCGACGGGCATTATAATACCTAAAAAGGTTTGGAATTTAATCTCCTTTTGATTTCATTTTTTAAACGCCGCGATGTAACGATGATGAAATATACCGAAATCAAAAAAACCTATCTCAACGTTTACGACGATATTCTTAAAGTAAAAGAAGATTTTGAAAAGGTACAAAACCCCACTAACAACGTCGTCGATAAGTTTTTTGTAACCCCACTTGTGGCAGACATGACTCTCGTTGAAATTATCGCGGCTATCAATGAAAGTAAAACAACAGTTGATGCCGTCAAAAATGATTTTCCAAAAATGACCGAACGGCTCGATAAGGTAAAAATTCCACACCGCGTAAAAACCGTTGATAACATCGTATACACATTTGCCAGTGGAACCTTTGATTGGATCCAAGGAAATGAAAATAGTTTATATTTTCATAGCAAATATGGTAGTATACAGGGTTGTTATCGATTTACAATAATACATCGCCGTAAATTTGATTTGAGAGTACGTCCGGGACCATCATATATAACAGGTGTTAACACAGTAACATATATAAACGATATGATACCCGACGCGCCCGACCGAATAAGATACCCTATCCGAATTTATATAACTACACCCGACGGGCCAGCGGCAGGGGTTAGGGAGTCGCTACCCTGGACGCTAGAATTCGTATCCGGTATTCCCCCCACGGACCATGAATCCAGGTACACAATCGAATAATTGAAAACACTAGCGGGTTTAAAAAAGTAATGACATCGATGAAATCAATTGAACCGATAATAGTCCCAGAGGTATGACAATCGCATCGATATCGATATGATACCGTGAAAGAATTTTCCGCGAACTTGAAATCACTTTCTGAGCGCTATCGTGAAAAAATGAAAAAATACCAACGCAGCGTAGCAATCATCGACTTCACCGTGTACTCGGTGTCCGGTGTGATGGCCAGCGCCGGGGTTATTTTGTCGACGGTGACCATGATGGCTCCGATTGCAGTTCCAATCGCTATCTCCGCGGCAACAACAATTGCAGCAGTCGCCAACGCGATAACTAAAAAGTTATCATCGTGTTCTCAGAAAAAATTCAGTGATTATACAGCTCGGTACCGGGTAGTATTTGACGCGTACTCGAAATTATCCGAGTTGATCTCGCTGTCGATAGATAATTCGTTCATATCCGATGTTGAATTTTCCACGATGACCCAGTTGTATAACTCCGCGATGTTGAAATTGGAAATTGAAGACAGCGTTAACAATAATGTCACTCGAACTGCTTCAACGAATCGCGGAGAATACCACTCCGATACGAACAAGCATGATATCAATAACATCAACAAACACCGAATTTAGTGTGAACTTCCCTTCTCCGATTCCAGTGCGTGAGATCGCGCTGGCAAAATTACGAGTATATCATAGCTGGCCTAATATCAGATCTGTTGCATTTGGCGGTCAGCAACCCAATAACGCACTGGTGTTCTCGTATAAGAATAAACCCGATGGTACTCCAGCGTGGGAAACTGTTTCGTTACCAACTGGGTCGTACCAAATTGAGCAAATCGATGCTGAAATTCGGCGTAGAATAAAATCAATCACTGGAAAAGAATCAAAAATAGCTATTAAACTTCATGAACCGACGCTCTCGTCGTCGATCGAAATAAGCACAGAGGGATACATTGTAGATATCTATAACAGCTCGTTAAGAACAGTGTTAGGATGGCCTGAAAAACCACCGGAAAAATCCACCGCCGACTTAACCACAGACGTACAATCATATCATGAAATTAATCCCAGGTATCGAGATAATTTATCTGATATAAGAAAAGGAAGAATCGTCGATAGATTTATATTTACCAACAAAGACACATTGCAATGGGATTTTATCATTAAAAGAACAGCCGACTCATCTGTTACTATTTCATTTACGCTAACTAACGTCCGTGGTTATTTTAGTGAAATTAGACAATTACATGCAACACAACTAGAACAACTACGGCAAACAAAATCGCAAAGACACATTGAAATATCAAATCAGCTTATATCTGACATGGAATATATCCATGAACTAATTATTCAAACAATAATTAATGACAACAGCGACAATAAACAACGATTCCTAACCGATTACAATATCACAGAGGCCGATCTGCATAATTTCAAGTTTCCAGGATACACGAATGCACTAAAGGGAAGTGTTAGGTATATTATCAAAACGATACAAAAACCAGATCCATCTGTCCTCCTCAAATATAATAATGATCCAGATGGTGGCGGTAGGCATATTGCCCCGCATAATGTAAATATTTAAACGGTGATTGCGCTCAATTTAACATGTGATGCAATTTAACATGTGATGCAATTGAAATTGGAAATCAAAATATCAAATTAATCTAGAGCAATCAAATCAAGCTCAGCAAGGATATATTCTTTATTCGTTTGCACCAACAGCTCCTCCAGGATTCCTAATTATTGAAAACCCAATTAATCCTGTCTACATGCGATGCCATAATAATTCGTTAACGAGAATTAATTTCCGACTCATCGACCAGTCAAATAATTTAATTGATCTACAAGATGAGGTGTTAGCGATTAGTTTGTTTGTGAAATCATAAAAACTCGATCAAATATTTTGTTGAAATAAATTATTAACCCATAGCAGTAGAGGGGGGCGATGACATCACGACGAGACCGTATTTTGACTAAACGATGAAAACGGTCTTGGAGTATGATTTGCGAAAAACTTGTTTCGAGCAAGTAATCTTTTTTTTTGGGTTGAAAAAGATGGATTCGAATTAATTCTCTCGAGATTTTTGTTAGATTTAGAGCAAAATGATGTCTCGAACAAATGTCCGATTCCCCCCCCCCCCTCTGCTGCTCCATCACCAACAGGAAAATGTTACCAACAATAACTCAGCTATATCCAAACATAGTGCAATTTAAAATCATATAATTGCAATAACTAAAATACAAGAGTGCCATATGTGTGGTATTGGAAGCAAGCAGCCAGAATGGAGTTGGTAGAATGCCACGGCTGTGGTTCTAGAAAGCTGGCAAACGAAACAGTTAAATAACATGCATAATAAAAACGACGTAGAAGATGGTACATTTAGAAAGCGGCTTGATTGGTGAAAATCGAAAACATTATTGTTTTACAAGCATTTGATGCCAGACACTTGAAAACTGAAACCGCAAAACGGCTGACTGAACAAAATAATAATTTGAATTTCTAAAATTCTAAAATTATGTTTGAGACGTGACCTGCGAAAGCTTTGCCGGTAGCGAGTTGTGTTTGTCGTAATTCAGGGGTATTTAGACAAGTAATATAAATATATTAAAATTTTTATTTTTTTGTTAAAAGCAATTTTTGCATTGAACATAATGTCTATTTGTCTAAAAGTCTGGATATGATTTTAAAAATTGGTCAAAACTAATGGAGGGAATATCGAAGAGAATGAATAAAAGTTTTAAGTTGTTTATTTTAAAAACTGTATATTTAATGTTGCTGAAATGTTGCAGATATACACATTATATTTAACAATGATAAAACTGAATAATGGAGCGTCAGTCATGAAAATGAGCGGTTTAAAATAGTGCAGTATGATGAATCACTAAACTGCATACTTGCTGTGTGAATAAAACACGGTTGAATAAATGTTCATATCTGGCGTACGAAAAACATTGGATTGAATAAATAACATATATGGTGTGGGTGAATACACGAGTTTTATTCATTTAAATTTACACTACAACGTGAAGATCTCGTAAATGTTATAACATCAGTCAACAACGTTTCGGTACAACACCGATAAACTGGATCGAAAACAAAGTTCAGTTTAAAACAGGGATACAATTTATAGAAAATAAAGTTCGATTTAAAACAGCATATGCTGATCGATATGTTTAGAATGATCCAAATGAATGACGATATCTGACAATTCAGAAAAAAAAGTAATACGTGTTAAACGTTTAAAGAAACGTTGCAATTGTTGAAAATTAACACTCGTGTTTTTACATTGTATTGTCATTTTGTTGCATGGTTAATACCATTTTAGATAATTTCTCACGGAAAGTATTTTCTGATTTTGCTTGTAACTTCCGATTAAGACAATAATTAATACAGCTGGATTAATTGAACCTTTAAAACAAGATAAAAATGTATTGCACGGACACTAAATGTTTCACGAACAAATTATCAAACATTATTCATACAAATGTATGCATGACCACACCAATGGACAAAGTAGATACATACAGAGCACAGTGTGACACAGCTATTTAGCTCAATCAACTCAACCTGGGATCGCAAATGGTGATTCTAGGATTATTTAGAAACACCAGAATTAGTAAAAGCAGTCTGCACATTCATATTTACTGTGACGAAACACGATGTCTAAATGTAAAATGCCATTACACGGCAAGATAAATGTAATCCTGACAGCAAAGGTATTGATCTAAACGATTTAATTTAATATATTACAACTTCAATAACCCTTTTGATCACGACTAAAAATATATGAAGGGGCAATAATGAAACATTTTAGATTATACCACGTATTCAAAAGATTATAATGAACGGAATTTGAAAATGACTACGGTTTTACTAGCATGAAACAAAAAAGGTTTTAACAAATATGATAAAAGAAAATCAATAGGATAGAAAGAAACGTCTGCTTTGATTTTGTGCATTGAAGATGGTGGTGATACTGGGGAAGGTTTTCGTATTCTAATGAAGAAGAAGAAACAGATTGACACATTTTTTTGCCAAACAAAACGAACTCATAATGTTTTTAAAAATTAAAACGAAAAGTTATAACCTTTTTGTAATCTTATCTTATATGCACAAAATCAAAACAGACCATTTACAGTGTTTCTTCGTGGTATTAAAAACTTGCAAACTGTATTTGATAACAAAAATACCTGGTGAACAATGTCACAGTGAAGACAATATTATGATAAGATTTCAACAGTATATACAAGCTCAACAAGTAAGATTAGACTGGACTGTTTGGTGGTAATAGTATATATAATTAACAAGAGATATAGTCATGGAAACTGATAGCATCGTCGAAAAGAAGAACATCTTACAGAAATCTAGAGAATCATTTACCGGTAAGTTGGATTAACACGTATCTTCACTACCGACATTGCAAAGATCACTATGCGGAGGGCTTAAAATACATATGTAACAGGAAAAGAGAACAATGTAATTTTAAAAAGGACGAAGTGAATAAAATTAAGTAGAAAAGAAGGGTTAGTCCTATCAGATTTATTAATGTGGTTAGATTCTGTGCCTTACGAGTGACAGATGAAGATTATGTGATTTTGTTTTGACGAAAACAGTATTGACAGTGACGGACAATGTATGACCATGAAATCAAATAATAAACTTTGACATTGATATTAATCATCAAATATGCAATAATAACATACCAAGTCATCACAAGACGGTAATAATGATCAAAATGCATACGAGACCAATTCATGATATGCCGACACTAATGATCAAAATGCATATAACAACAACAAAATCCTGACAAGCTGACACCCAAAAATTGTCACCACACAATGTTAAGTAAGCAAAAGCATTCTCTCCAAAACTTATCGTAAAATGTCCGCAACTTATCACTGGTCTGGACATTTCGGGATCAAGAAAGAATATATATATATATATATATATATATATATATATATATATATATATATATATATATATATATATATATATATATATATATCAAATGGAGTTTGAGGGAGAAAAAAAAGGAGATCCCTTAAACCTACAATAAACAATCAAAACCACTTGACTCTGTGTGTGTTGATATTTAGGTTTTTTTTTTTTACTTTGTACCAATGCAGGAGGGTATTAACAGTATTAATGTACTACGCTTAAAATCATATAGATTCTTATCATTTTACCAACAATGGTTCTGAGACTAAGTGGAAAAGCTGATTCAAGTAAACGTCATCAGTTTCCGAGTATAATTAGGAACTAATAAAAAGAATATGATTAACGAATTGTTCATGACTTTCAATATTTAAAAAAAAAACAGTAATCATAGAGATCGTCTAATGATGTTGGCTTTTGTTTTCAAAGAAACACTTTATCACTGTTAAGCATGTTAAATATATAAATTATACAAGATATATCTTGTTATTTGAAAGATATGAGGATCAACAGTCTTATTATTTTATATCCGAACTTAACAGTGATGGTGAGGATGTTTTCCTTACGGTACCTTTTCGACACGTTTCAGTATATGTGTACTGACTTGTGTGCATTTTATTTGGAAAGGACAAATGTAGAGCATTCCTAACATGAGTTAAAAGAGATGATCCGAAGCTTTGGCAACAGTAAGATAATAAAAAATGATGGAGGCAGCAGAAGTAATTATAGGAGAATCAGCTGTCGGCATTCTCAGGAAGCAGCGATATGTTAATATTATTTGATCCCGAAGAACTATTGTGATTTAAGATGATAAAACCTTCGAAGAATCTCTGAAAAACTCAAAACTTCAACAACAACAACAAAATAATCCAACTAGTACACAATTAATCTTAACTTTCGTATTGGACCTCTAAGAGTTTCACTTTGAGCTTACATTGATCTTTACATTTTGTTAGAGGTAAACAGCCAATGTTTTATTTATTATACAATAAAGACGAACATACTATTCAAACACAAAACAAAACTATTTTAAAGTTTGGCTTGTTTGTCTAAACTAGTTAGTTATGATACAAACTAAAATCTGGCAGCAATATCCAAATTTGTTACTCATAACTATATGGCCACAACATTATCAAAATGTCTTACTCGTATCTACATAGCCACAGCAGTATCAAAATGTCTTACTCGTATCTACATGGCCACAACAGTATCAAAATGTCTTACTCGTATCTACATGGCCACAGCAGTATCAAAAACGTGTTACTCGAAGCAACATGGTCACAACAGTATCAAAATGTTTTACTCGCATCGACATGACCACAGATGTATCAAAATGTCTTACTCGTAACTAAAACGTGTTACTCATAACTACACGCCCACAGCAGTATCAAAACGTGTTACTCGTAACTACATGGTCACGGCAGTATCAAAATGTCTTACTCGTATCTAGATGGCCACATCAGTGTCACGGTATAGGGGAGGCCAGATGTTAGCATGGGTGTGTTAAACCATGAGGTTATAATTTCTCGCCGGCAAAATGTTTTAGGTGTCCCGCGAATTACTTGACATAGCCAAAAACTCAAGCCGCGCGGTTTATTTTTGCTAAAGTCAGTTACGTAACCTTGTTCACATGTAATTGACGATTTCTTGTCAGAACAAGGCATCGTCCAAAAACTTTGAGACGGGTGGGAGGGTCTATGTCCAATCATTAGGAACCAACCAGCAGCAGAGGGGGCGAATCGGACAACTTTTTATAGGCATCTATTCGGAAAATTAAGGCTTCCTCGAAAAGTGAATCGGACAAGCGTCGATTTGGCAAACTGAGTCTTCTTCGAAATTGTAAAAAAAAGGCATGCTCGAAGATGCCATGGTCGTTGTCGCCTCCCCTTCTGCTGCTATGAGTTAACCAAATATTTATCAAGTCCGACACGATATCGCGTTCGAGGATCTGCTAAATTTATCGTCACGAATCCATGTTGGATTGACTGAGCGCGACTAAAGAAATTTCTAAATTGATTATGATCCATATCACCGCAGCACCAAGTTTGCCAAATAGTTCGTAGCGTATGAGTATCAACTCCGTTAAACACACAATAAATTGCAGTTATCTCTGATCACTTTTGGTATTTGTGTGTACCGTTGAGTGACATATATCACGTCGGTGTTTTTATGCCTACCTCTGGAAAATTAGCGGGATTCTTTTGATTGTCTAACATCACATCGTCGTATACGACTAAATTGGTAATATCTCCATCGATATCATCAATGCTCGGTGCTTCATCGATATCGGTTATAAACTCAATAATACCCTCGCCGGATTTTTTTTACCGCGCTGCCGTTAAAATCTTTTAACACATTGTAACATCGCTGATCGTCTACACTAGGAGCTATCAAATACAACTTGTCCCATTTCATCCATCTCGTTATTAAATTAAGTAGTAGTTGTGTCTTGCCACTTCCAGATGGTCCGATTATAATCATTCTAATTGAATTCGGCAACATCGCATGGTGTTTAATAGGTTCCCGTCGTCGGGTAGCTGAATAATCAATTACATTCATGTTATTATATATAAATTATGGAACTACTCCGCGACCATTCGTAATGGCGGAATTATTTAGAAAATAATCAGAAAGCTTCGAAACAGAAGCTTTTAGGGACCAGAGGGAATTACCCCAGATGTGGTCCGAGTCTCTGAGAGACAAAAGGGAAGACGTTTTAGGGACCAGAGCGAAGTACCCAATGCAGTGGTTCGAGTCTCTGGGAGACAAAAGGGAAGACATTTTAGGGACCAGAGGGAATTACCCCAGCTGTGGCCCGAGTCTCTGGGAGACAAGGAAAGACAGGGATAAGTAGAAGGTATAACGGAGGAAGATAAAGGAAGAGAATAACATACAGATGATTAGGACTCAGGACAGAAGGGAAAATTACACACACACACACTAATTCAAAGGATGAACTAGGCCGTCACTTGGTGGAGTGATATGATATTTGCTGAATTGTATTTGAGAGATTACTGTCTGAATGATATTAAATTATTTAAAATTTAAATTTGTATATTCATTAATTTAACTGTAGGCACCGCTGACTGGGGACTCAAGAGCTTTGCATCTCTCTATCACTACTTCAATTTCTGATCAAAACGAGCCAGGGTTTGTATTCTATATTAATTTAAATAAATTGGAAGCACTCCACCCCAAAAAGGGAAGCAACCTTGACCTTTACAAGCAGTATGAAAATGTCTTACTCGTATCTACATGGCCACAACAGTATCAAAATGTCTTACTCGTATCTACTTGGTGACAGCAGTATCAATACGTGTTACTCATACCTACACAGCCACAACAGAATCAAAATATATTACGCATAACTACACGGCCACGACAGTATAAAAACATGTTGCTGATAACTATATGGCCACATCAATATCAAAATATCTTACTGTTAACTACATGGTGACAGTAGCAGTTATAATTGATAGAAGCATTTTCAGCAAACAACTCCAATGAAACTTTTCATTTAACTCTGCAAGTTTTATATTGTACTCTTCATATATTGTCAAGAATTAATTCGTTAACAATGACATCTATTGATGGAAATGAAATAAACTAATTCACAACGTTGACATTGCTACAACACTGTACTTGTCAGATAGAGATCACCATAAGTCGTCTGGCCCGACTATTCTGCTGATCATAAACGGCATAAATGTCACCAACTTACACGGGTTTCTTTCGTGGACCACAACCTGCTGTCATGGATATCAGATTTGGAGCTAAAGGTGCCAGTATAACATTTATCATCAACCAGAATTACAATACGATGCAATCTGGCATCGTTCTCTCGAAATCACCAGACTAGAGGTCAGGTAATAGTCTTAAGGGATAGTTTAAATGGCAAACATGTACCGAATATTGCCTCATATGACCAAAACACATTTTTGTGGCGTCTCAATCTTCACCTCTCTGGTCAACTTGTAATAAATGCTTTGTGATCATATTTATTCAATGAAGGAGTACTTCACAGCGTGAATAGTGAAGTGGGAATATTTGTAAACAATGACCGGTATGAAGGACCATCCATAAGATGCGCTATCGATGGCGATTTAGTTAAAACATCGTTTACATATGCATCAACAGTAACATTTGTAGTCCGAGATGAAATTAAGTTCGAAGGGATCCACAATTATTTGGATGGGAACTTAAACATCTTTTGTGTTGTGTTTAGGATTAGAACTATAACTATCTTTAAGTTATGGATTCTGAACACGTTGAGGAATGAAAGAATGAAAGTTGGATTAAGGTGATGTGCGCTCACTGGGAGCATGTATCACCATACCCACTGAGGAGGTTGCAGAAGACCATTGACTTTGTTCACTTGTTCATGCATATGTGAAAACGGTATTAACAAAGAGTAAACACTGAACTATGATCTTATTGAAGGCCAAACAAAATTAAATGGTAGGAATCACCCTAATGTATCAATCTCGAAGTCAATTGGGAATCATTGCATTAACATGCGAAAAAAGCTTAGGCACATAAAGCACAGCATGGCATAAATATAATCTGGAATTGTTTTCTACAACAATGACGTGGAGTTCACCGTCAAATCCACTCCAGACGAATATGTTGTACCAACCTTAACTCAAGGGTTATGACATTACATAGGTCACTGGGGTAGTCATGACATCACGCTGGCCACAGGGAGAGTCATGACATTACATAGGTCACTGGGGGAGTCATGACATCACACTGGCTACAGGGAGAGTCATGACATTAAATAGATCATTGGGGGAGTCATGATTTCACATAGGCCACTGGAAAAGTCATGAAATGCCATAGGTTACGGAGTAATCACAACAGATTACAGGGAAAATGATGACATCACACAGGTTACAGAGAAAGTCATGACATGGCATAGGTTACAGGTAATCAAAGCACATTACAGGAAAAATCATGACATCAGGTAGGTTACAGAGAAAGTCATGATATGTCACCTGTGTAACGAAGTTAATACATTCCATAGATCCCTGGGAAAGTCAAGAAATCACTTCTCAGTAGAATTAGGTTACAGGAAAGTCATGAGATTACAATGGCATCAATGTTTTTTACTTTACTGCTGTAATTTTAAATTTGTGCGGCATCAGTATGTGTATTGGATAGAAAAGTATGTGTACTGGATAGAAGTTTATATAGCAGTGCCATGTGTAAGAATGCAAGTAGGCAAATAAAGAAAGGCAGACTGAATATTAGTAAATTTATGCTAAATATGAACAAAATGTAAATTAAATTTCAAAATACAATTTAGGTCCCAAGACCCCTTAAACTGAGAATCAGAAAGAGATTTAAGATCACTCATTGGAAAATAGAAATTTTAATGCTTGCTTTACTGTAGTTGTTACAAAGTTCATAATCAATTAATCATTTGTGATCAAAATTAATATGCAATATTTACAAAACAATAAATTGTAATCGTTAAATATAAATTATTTATTTTCAACTCTTAAAAAATGGTCAGATGCAGAAATGTATCCATCTTAGCAATAAAATCAGAAATAGTTAATTTATATTTACATTAACTGCAGCTGAATAAATCTAAACATTTAGATTCATTTTAAAATCATTTCTCTTTAAATTAAAACTAGTCATACAAATATGTAATATTGTTAATATTTCCAAGTGTAGATTATTTAAAGATCAGAGTTTGAAAATACAAACTTACAAGCAAACAAATCCTAAAACATGACAAAACAAGGGATTAATTTAGTATACTATTCATGTTACAGTATCCAATATCTAATACATTTTGTTATTGTCTTGCACATTTGTTACAGTATCCAGTAACTAATAATAATAATCATAATAAATAATGAGGACTTTGTATAGCGCCCAATTTTTCTAAGCTCTAAGCGCTTTACAACATCTATAATATGACTATAGAAAACAAAAACAAACACCATGACATTAGAAAACAAAAAATGCTGAAAATATATATCAGGTAGGAAACATTATTAGGTCTTTAAGTTTGTTCTTGCAGTCAAAAAAGGTGTTTTAAGAGCACTATTTAAAGGGATCACTGTGCAATTCATTCCATGTTGCTGGGCTCTGGTATGCAAAAGAACATTGTCCATATGACTTTGTTTTCATAGTGGGAATGTTGAGTATATGATTGTCAGAAGATGAGCGTATCTTGCTGGTGTGTACACAAGGGTGAGATCAGATAGGTATGCTGGATTGCAGTCCATCAGTGAAATGTAGCACAGAGAACAAATTTTGTGATTGATTCTGGATCAAATGGATAGCCAGTGTAGGGTACAGAGCAGTGGGGAGGTGTGCTCTGATTGTGGTACTCTAAAGATGATCGGAGCAGCTGTGTTTTGAACTTTTTGAAGTATCTGGAGTAGATATTGAGATGAACCAGACAGAATTGAGTTATAATAGTCCAGTCCTGAAAGTACTAATGAACACACAAGTGTTTTAGTGGCATCAACTGAAAGATATTTGCAAATGGAGCTGATGCATCTCGGCTCAGGATATGCAGCCTTGCATATGTTCATGACATGCTGGTGCAATGTGAGAGTACTGTCCAGAGTAACACCTAGGTTTCATACTGTGAAATTGATGTTGGTGTTGCTGATATTGTTTGAGGTAAAGGATGTGAATGAGAAAGTCTGTATTGTGATTTGAATGGCCTTAGTTTTATCATCATTCATCTACAGCTTGTTACATGTCATCCATCATTTCACATCAGAAATGCACCTCTACTTCTTGGATAGTAGCATCAACTTCAGTTTGGTGGCTAGACTTGTATATTTGGTTTTCATCAGCATACATTTGGTGAGACACTGGATGATCTATGACATTTGAGAGCAGTTGAGTATATAGAATGAAGAGAAACAGACCCCTGTGGAACACCAAAACATAGACGAACTGGGCTGGAGTGTATTCCTTTTGCAGATACAATTTGTGTCCTGTTGACTAAGTAGGACTTGAACCGCAGTAAAGCTGTATTGTGAATGCCAAATACATGCTGGAGATGGTGAAGTAATATATCATGGTCTATTGTGTCAAATGCTGCAAACAAATCAAGGAGGGTGAGGACTGTAATCAAAGCAGAGAGAATGTCATTAACTACCTTTAGAAGAGTAGTTTCAGTACTGTGCCAAAGGCGATATGCAGACTGTACATAGCTAAAAAGACTGTTTGAATTCAAATGAGATACAAGTTGGGTTATAACAACTTTTTCTAAGATATTTTATATGAATGGGAGATTAAAAACTGGACGGTAGTTGTTTAAATCATTATGGTTGAGTGTTGGTTTCTTCAGCAGAGGCTTTATAATGGCAGTTTTGAAAAATGATGGGAATTCCCCAGATGAGATAGATGTATTAATAATATCAGTTGGTGAAGGCAATATTTGGTCTAAGCACTCAAGCAACAGTGATGTCGGAATTGGATCAAGTTCACATGACTTTGGTGCATTCTTCATCACGACTGTCCGTACTAAATCCACAGAGACAGGTTCAAATGCTCCTAATGGTTGTTGGTGAAATTCTGTATTGTAACTGTATGGTTATGACAAGTCAGTTGAAATTGTGTTGTCAAGCTTATCTCTAATGGTTTGTACATTGTCACGGAAGAAAACTGCAAATAGGTCCGGAAGGTCTGCTGGAGAGAATGTAGTTGGAAGTGGTGTACATTTGATCCTTGACATTAGTTTGTTAGTTATCTTGAAGAGCTCTTTGCAGCTGAAACTCTCCGTGATCTTAGTACCATAGTGGGATAATTTGGCTAAATGGACTATGTATATTTGTGACATTCTTCTTAGCAGCTTCATAGATTTGTTTATGAATAGTGAGTCTGGTGGAAGGCCAAAGACACTCTGCTTTATGGCAGTCTCTTAGTGGCTGGGACATGTTTTTCAAGCAATAAACTCAGGCAGTTATCGAGTTGTTCTGCTGTAGGAGGTAAGAAAGTTGTTTGGTTTGCTTGGATGTCATGCATTAGTTTGGTTCTATTTATCATACATTGGTTTCTCTTAGTAGCAAATAAAGGTGGAGGGTTAGAAACTGATATGTCCTGATGGCATATAATTTAGAGGTCTGTTTTGTTATTTACTGCCAATCCATTTTGTTATTGTCTTGTATATTTGTTATAGTATAAGAATCTATTCCATTTCGCTATTTTATGGCATATTTGTTACAGTATCATTATCTAACCAATTTTGCTATATTCTCGCATATTTGTTACCAGCATGAAGCCCCACTGCTAGACATCACTATAAACTGCCACACTGCTGACATCATAGTGATATGACAGCAAAATTATTTAGATATGTTAAAAATGTAAATCACACACATGTCTGTTACAGTATCAGTATCCAATCTATTTTTCTATTTTCACATTAATTTGTTACAGTATCAAATATAATCCATTCTGCTGTTTTGCATATTTGTTACAGCATTAGTATCCGATCCATTTTGTTATTTTCTGGCATATTTGTTATAATATCAGTATTCAATCTATTTTGCTATTTTCTCATAAATTTGTTACAGTCTCAGTAACAAATACATTTTTCTATTTTTTTTTTGCATATTTTGTTGCAGTATCAGTATCCAAACCATTTTGCTATTTTCTCATAAATTTGTTACAGTATCAAATACATTTTGCTATTTTTTGGCATATTTGTTACAATTTCCAGTATCCAATCCATTTTGCCATTTTCTCATAAATTTGTTACAGTCTCAGTAACAAATTCATTTTGCTATTTTTTGTTGCATATTTTGTTACAGTATCAGTATCCAATCCATTCTGCTATTTTCTTGCATATTTGTTAAAGTATCAGGATACAAACCATTTTGCTATTTTCTCATAAATTTGTTACAGTATCAAATACATTTTGCTATTTTTTGGCATATTTGTTACAGTATCAGTATCCAAACCATTTTGCCATTTTCTCATAAATTTGTTACAGTATAAAATACATTTTGCTATTTTTTGTTGCATATTTTGTTACAGTATCAGTATCCAATCCATTCTGCTATTTTCTTGCATATTTGTTAAAGTATCAGGATCCAAACCATTTTGCTATTTTCTCATAAATTTGTTACAGTATCAAATACATTTTGCTATTTTTTGGCATATTTGTTACAATTTCCAGTATCCAATCCATTTTGCCATTTTCTCATAAATTTGTTACAGTCTCAGTAACAAATTCATTTTGCTATTTTCTTGCATATTTGTTAAAGTATCAGTATTCAATACATTTTGCTATTTTCTCATAAATTTGTTACAGTATCAAATACATTTTGTTATCATCTTGCAAATTTGTTACAGTATCATTATCTAACCCATTTTGCGATTTGTTCCTGCATATGTGTTACCAGCATGATGCCCCAGTGCTAGATATCACTATAAACTGCCACACTGCAGACATCAGACTGAATTTTTTTTAAAAGAAACATTAAAAATCTAAATCACACACACACACACACACACACACACACACACACACACACACACACACACACATTTGTTACAGTATCAGTATCTAATACATTTTGTTATTGTCTTGCATATTTGTTACAGTATCAATATCTAATGCATTTTGTTATTGTCTTGCATATTTGTTACAGTATCAATATCTAATACATTTTGATATTGTCTTGCATATTTGTTACAGTATCAATATCTAATACATTTTGTTATTGTCTTGCATATTTGTTACAGTTTAATCTAGCATTTGGATTTTTTTGGCACTCAGATAGCCTTTTTTAATGATTTTGGTGGTGATGGATGATGATAATGACATAAAAATGTTTTTAAAAAATTAATTACTGGACTTTTTTTCTGTATTGATTTTTAGTAGTAATTTATAAAATCCCATTTTAATATGAATTGCCTATGGAAGACTCACTGAATTCTAACTGTGCCTCCTTTACCTGATAAATGTTACAGAACCCTAATTTACCCAATTCATCGAAAGACAAATAATACCTAATTCTACAGATATAAAAACTACAGGAATCTTATGCCTTATCATGCTTGAAATGTTTACTAAAAACGGAACTACATTTCTGTGCCTCAAGTCTGTGCCACTGACAAGTGTACTAAAGATGGTAATACAATTTCTGCATCTCAAGTCTATGCCACTGTAACATGTGTAATAAAGTCTATACCAATGTAACACAGTTCACATTGTTTAAAGGAAAATACAGACAAAAAAAATCCATGCAAGAAAAAGGATAGAAGTTTGTATCCCTGCAGGAAAATATGAAGACTTCAAAATCTGCCAATTTTCATCATTCATAAAAAAAATCTGACAAAGGGTTTTGTCAGGTAAGTTCTACTTCTCTCTATCCTTTTGTTTGTACTACTTTAACCATTGGTTTTAAAATACTGAATTTAAACTGGACAGTAATGGCCATTTGGGGGTAGAAAGTGGACTGTTTTCGTTCAACTTCATGGGTAGATGGGACAAGTAGTTAAAATGGCTTTCATTTTAAAAATTGTGTTGATAATATAAAAAAAATGGAATGAGTTTTTACTTTTTAACTGCTCACATGTAGTGATTCTGAAAATAACCAAATCTGATAACTTTCGGAGAGCAAGAAAAATAATGCAGATCAAACTTTGCATGTAAGTAGTGCCTCTTTATGGATCAAGTCCCAACTGAAATACCATTCTGTATAGTGAATACTGCTAAAATAAATAGGATTTTCAAAATTTTGGATTCACTACCTGTCAACCCAATCTAAATGACAAATCATTGTTTTCCAAAATTGTCAGCTCTGATCTACAACATAAACTTCATAATACAAAATAACTTGACAAATTCTGGGGTTGATGTTTTAAAAACAAGTTTGAAATCCTTACATAGCTATGAAATATGAAACGGTAACATGTCCTGAATCTTAGTTTTGAAGTTGCAATGATCTTCTTGATCTCTGTTGTGACTGACTGCAGTTTCTGCTTGATCTCCTCATACCTGGGCTGTTGGTGTCAATGCGTATCCCATCACCACTCTCTGATGGAGACTTGACCAATGGGGAATTTATTAAATGCATAAGACTTTTGGCTGAAACAGCTGGTGAGTATTTACTCTCTGATGGTGATGCTGATGTGGATACTATTGGAGAGTAAGATTGATTTGAGTTTTTATCCGGTATCACTCCTGCTGAACTTGTACACAATGTACTTTCTGAACTAATGCTATCATCACAAGGAATATCTTTCACTCCAAGAATGATATCACTGCAAGAATGATTTATTGATTTCTTGTTTGTAACTCTTCTATGTAAATCAAACACTGGTGAGCTAGATCTTTTCTGATGCTCTGTGTTTTTGGTAGAACTAATCCAATTTGCCTTGCCAACCTGTGCTGAAGGCATATCTGGTCTGTCCGTATCCATATCTACTTCGTTCATGATAAAACATGGTTTTCCTTCAACTACCTCAGTTGGGATATCTGTGGGAAGAAACAACTCCTCATTCTGAGAGGAGAAATAATCCAAATTGGCACTTTGTGATGATGTTGATGATGTTGATCCCTGAGTAAATGTGTCTGAAACTTCAAACCCCATACTTTTCATCCCTGTTGATGAGTTACTGGCCTGTGACACATTGATCTGCCTAGAGTCCAAACATCTCCCAACCAATTTTCTACAACATCTCCTTTTTAAAGGAGACCCATCTTCTTTACGTGGAGACATGTCCAAAACCCGCTTTCTTCTTAAAGGTGAAGATGGCAGATGTATTGGCTCCAAATGAGTCGAATGGCCATTAGAATTGGCTTGATATTCATTCCTTAATGAAACTTCTGCTGTACATGTATCTCTACCTTGAATATCAACAGTGTGAGCTTTCAAACTTCGAGGAGAAAGAAAGGTAAGTTCCTGCAAATGGTTTTTAAGGTTTTCTCCATTTAACTCTAATTTAAAGCTAGTTTCCAAGTCCTTTTTCTGTTTCGGGCTTGTGAGAACTTTTGCCTGAGAATTCATCAGCTGCTGTTTGGATTTTAGATGAGAAGATGGAGACTGGTTGTAACGTGGTTTTATCCTGGGCCACTTGTCAAAGGAGTCAGGTGTTTTTACTTTTGTCTTGACCTTCGGTGATGGTGTCCTCAGACTACTGATTTGGTCTTTAAAGGAAATTCCTGAAGATGAATTATTCTTACATGTGTCCAACCCAGCATAATCATTCAGATCTTTGCATTGAATGTCACTGGCATCGAAATGAGACAAATCTAAACTCTGTCTACATGACTGATTACTATCTCTTCTTTTTTTGGGTGTATTTGAGAATCTTGGTAACACTTCAGCACGTTTAGAGACATCATGAGAGTCGTTCAAATTCCAAAATTTTCCAGGAGAGGTTAGTTTTGAGACAGGCCGAACTGGACTCTGGGCAAACAAAGCAGCACGCACAGATTTTCTGGTTGGAGTGGTCAGTTTACTACGTGTATTCTGACTTGGTGAATCAAGACCCATTGAGATTGATCCACATATTGGACTTTTGACTGGGGTTTTCTGTGGAGAACTCAAATTATGTGACTTTGTGCCTGAATCTGGGACAAGAAATCTTGGAGACATCTTTCTGCTGAGTGGACTGAACAGTTTCTTTGGCTGCACAAGCAGATAGGTTCTTGTCCTAATCCTACTTTCACCTGGGGATGCCTTACATGGAGTTACCGTACACTTTCCTGGAGTTGTTTTTTGTGGTGTTGGGCTACTAGCAAGTTGAGAAAAAAGAAAAGAGGAAGATTTTCCTGCAGGACTGACTTCTGATAAATTGTTAAGACTCAGCAGAATTTTTGAATTGTCTCGACCTGGTGAATGACGATGTCGTCCAGCAATTCTATCAGCTAGCTGGAAATACTTGGTCAGGTTGCGAGTCCGTTTCATTATTCCTTCAGAATAAAATGCCCTTCTGAGTAAAGCTCTAGCTCGCTTGAATTGAGTTGGTGTGTTGTTATGCTTCTTTTCTGAAAGAAACAAAAAATAACACATGAGTATCATCAATTGAGGCAAATAATGATAATACCAGCAAGTACTGGATCGGTCAAGTGTCACTATTATATAAACAAAGTGTTTATCAATAAACACAAACACATTTACCAAGAGCATTTTTAAAACAACCAACAACATACAGACTGGTATGAAGCAGTAACACTAATGTGAGCCTAAAGCTGTATCAAAATATCACCACTTTGTCGGCAATCACAGCATTGTTTATACCAATGTTAATCAAGAGCACAATGCAAACCTGGCCAAGTGCCAAGGCCCAAGCTGCAGCTTGTGAAAATTTTCATAGTTTGTTCTACTGATGACTGCATCTTTAGCATTCTATATATGACCAATATGTACCAGTTAAAAAGTCTTAAGCCAAAGCTGATTATAAATAGGTACCAGTTAAAAGGTCTTAAGCCAAAGCTGATTATAAATATGTACTAGTTAAAAGGTCTTAAGCCAAAGCTGATGATTACAAATAGGTACCAGTTAAAAGGTCTTAAGCCAAAGCTGATGATTACAAATAGGTACCAGTTAAAAGGTCTTAAGCCAAAGCTGATGATTACAAATAGGTACCAGTCAAAAGGTCTTAAGCCAAAGCTGATTATAAATAGGTATCAGTTAAAAGGTCTTAAGCCAAAGCTGATTACAAATATGTACCAGATAAAAGGTCCTAATGCTTAAGCCAAAGTTGATTAGAAATAGGTACCAGTTAAAAGATCCTAATGCTTAAGCCAAAGCTGATTAGAAATAGGTACCAGTTAAAAGATCCTAATGCTTAAGCCAAAGCTGATTAGAAATAGGTACCAGTTAAAAGGTCCTAATGCTTAAGCCAAAGCTGATTAGAAATAGGTACCAGTTAAAAGATCCTAATGCTTAAGCCAAAGCTGATTAGAAAAAGGTACCAGTTAAAAGGTCCTAATGCTTAAGCCAAAGCTGATCAGAAATAGGTACCAGTTAAAAGGTCCTAATGCTTAAGCCAAAGCTGATCAGAAATAGGTACCAGTTAAAAAGTCCTAATGCTTAAGCCAAAGCTGATTAGAAATAGGTACCAGTTAAAAGATCCTAATGCTTTAAGCCAAAGCTGATTAGAAATAGGTACCAGTTAAAAGGTCCTAATGCTTAAGCCAAAGGTGATTACAAATAGGTACCAGTTAAAAGGTCCTAATGCTTAAGCCAAAGCTGATTACAAATAGGTACCAGTTAAAAGGTCCTAATGCTTAAGCCAAAGCTGATTAGAAATAGGTACCAGTTAAAAGGTCCTAATGCTTAAGCCAAAGCTGATTAGAAATAGGTACCAGTTAAAAGGTCCTAATGCTTAAGCCAAAGCTGATTAGAAATAGGTACCAGTTAAAAGGTCCTAATGCTTAAGCCAAAGCTGATCAGAAATAGGTACCAGTTAAAAGGTCCTAATGCTTAAGCCAAAGCTGATCAGAAATAGGTACCAGTTAAAAGGTCCTAATGCTTAAGCCAAGGCTGATCAGAAATAGGTACCAGTTAAAAGGTCCTAATGCTTAAGCCAAAGGTGATTACAAATAGGTACCAGTTAAAAGGTCCTAATGCTTAAGCCAAAGCTGATCAGAAATAGGTACCAGTTAAAATGTCCTAATGCTTAAGCCAAAGCTGATCAGAAATAGGTACCAGTTAAAAGGTACTAATGCTTAAGCCAAAGCTGATTAGAAATAGGTACCAGTTAAAAGGTCCTAATGCTTAAGCCAAAACTGATCAGAAATAGGTACCAGTTAAAAGGTCCTAATGCTTAAGCCAAAGCTGATCAGAAATAGGTACCAGTTAAAAGGTCCTAATGCTTAAGCCAAAGCTGATTAGAAATAGGTACCAGTTAAAAGGTCCTAATGCTTAAGCCAAAGCTGATCAGAAATAGGTACCAGTTAAAAGGTCCTAATGCTTAAGCCAAAGCTGATTATAAATACATACCAATTAAATACTACTCTGTACTAGTGCTCTGTACTGCTATAAACTGGAAATGGATTTATGATATGGACCAGGAGTGGTGATGGATTTTCCTCGAATCTATACAATATCATCAATTTATATTATTGCTGATATTGTTATAGTACTGAATCCCACGAAGATATATTGTGATTGTGATATACAGTGAAACTCCTCAAATCTCTGCAAGACTGCCATTTATTTAAAGACCCAAATGTTTCCTTTTTTAATATCACATTTTTCCCCTCCCATAAATCAAAACTGCTAAAGTCCAATACTGAAACAAATCTTTATCCTAATTTTCAATCTTACATTACCTACCCCAAGCCCAATAAAACTGAACCTCACTTCAAACCTAGAAATGTATTTTAGCTTCTAAATTCCTGACAGATGCTGGAACAGAGTAATTGCTGTTAGCAAGTACTGTGAGATAATGACGCGTAAAATATCCAAGGGCTTGTGAGGCTAACAATAATTGACACACACAGACACATATGGGTTGATAAAAAGATAACCTGAAATCTTTGTGCTGTAAAAACACAAGAGCTTGTAGATAAGCCATTTAAGAAAGATTATGTTTATCAGCATATTATATAATTGTGATTGATATTGATGCTATTCATTTCTATACATTATCAATAGAAGATATATTTAAAATATTAGCATTATTTGAACAAGGCACATTGGTCTTTTGCTTTTGATGCTTTACTGATGGAGACAAACAAAAAAGTATTCCACTTAACTGATGTTAAACTGATACAGATCATTACCATAGATGCCAAACCCTCCAGGCTTGCAATTCATGAAAATAGGGATAAATATGAGTGACTTTTTACATGAATTCATGAAGTAATCCTCGAGTCCAGGAATATTTGTCGGAACAAATGTTAAGCATGGACTCAGCTGGTAAAGGTGGATTATGTTCAACAAGAAAACTCAAACAATGATACAGCATTGGTACCTTGCAATTCTTCCGTTGATGGCTTAAAATATTTCAGAGATGAAATCTGCTGTAAGTTCTTAACTTTCCCAACCTTTATGTGTTTTCTGCTACCAAATTGCATCTTCACATTGTCTCTGCCACCATGCCGAATGCTAACATTTGTGGCACACTGCATTCAAAGAGCATGATGTATATCAGTGTCTGATGGCTGAATGCACGGCGAGTGTTTGGTATATACCAAAATAATTTCATTTTTTGTGTAATATATATTTTTTTCATATTCCATGTTTCCTCTGACCCTTGCCACCTCATTTTTTGATATTTGACATTTATGTTGGGTGTAGGGTCAGAGTTCATTCCCTATTGAAAAGTTGGAATTCGCCAACACCATTTGGTGTTGGCATGGGGTAGCCACTTACAAGCCAGCCCAGAAAACTTCAACGACCTTTCATCGAGACATACCTGCATAAAATCGATAGGAATATGATTTATTTTCTCAAAAATCTTGAGCATAGCATTCGTCATGTCTTTAATCCACTGACAGAAGAGACCAAAGTCATAGCTGACAACCCCCGAGTGCAAAAATACTGATTACTTGTGACAAAGATACTGATTTTCAGGAAAAAATACGGATTTTTAAATTGCAATGCATATGTATCTATTTAAAACATATACAATCATCAGTAAAGTTGAACAGTGCCTTACGTAATTATTTAATGTCAAAGATGTACATGTTGCGCATTTGTACCTTCTGGAGTTGCACCATATGGGTGCCCATTCAAAAAGTGCAAGAGTGCAACATACTCAAACACAAGGTATTTATAGGAGCCCTTTCCACGCCTTTTCTTTTTTAATCATTGATTCCAATGTACCAACTTTCATTGATTATCTTAGTTCTGAGATTTTCTTATTGAATTATCTTTTGCGATTTTAATGTCTGAAAAACGTGTGCAAAATAAATCGCCAACAACACTAGGAACTGAAAAAGGAAAGTTTATTTCTAAAAGAAATTTAAAAATCAAATTTCGATCGATGTACATTAAGGTTCTCTCTGTCATTTATCTACACGAAATGATGTTACACAATTTACAAAACGTCAGTTTTTCTCCTTTGCTATATGGTTTCACAAATCTATACAAGACGGCACAACTATCCTTCCAGATGTCTCCTACTTCTCCTGGAGAAAATTCTGAATATTCTGCCTTCCAATTTATCATGATTAGAAGCTGAATGGTAAGAAGACTAGATACAGCAACAGCGGTAACTATTGCGAAATCCAATATGTCGGATAACGACAGGCCTGGTAGCCTCGATTTCGAATGAACCAATTGTATTGTAGAACTGAATTCGTATATACATGTGATATTCTGTCAAAATAGAACCGAGAGCATGTTCTAAATTGACAATTCCAAAGAAATGTTATTATTATTTTTTAAATTCAAAAACGTATTTTTTGCAAAAAAAACGTACACCCGTATTCAGGTCAAAAATACGGGACAAATACGGAAAATATGGGACAGTTGGCAGCTATGCAAAGTATGTCGCTGAAATTTGACCTGGATCTGGCCATTTTCAGTCCGAGTCAAACGACTATACAAATCTTTAAACCTACAAGTCAATGAGGTATATAGTCATGTGATATGGACAATAAAAAAAATTCCAAAGTAAAAATGGGGTAACAAGGGTCAGAGGAAACTCGGACTATCTTTTTCCTTGGTGGTGAAGACACTGTTGAAGTAATTCAAATCAGTGTTGGTGGCGCATGTCTGGAACAAAATTTTGGTAAGGCCTCGATTTTTCTTAAACACATTTGCAAAACTATTCTTATATATACAGATTAAAATATGCTGCAAATATTGATAATGGGCCAATAGTACCAATCACCTATAGTTCACTAACATGGCGACCAGTACTGGACCGGTTCAACAACTGCTAATATCACAAACTATTGCTTAACAGGAAATCGGTTATTTTATTCAATATTTTATATAATTGAGACTTGGGGAGTTTGTGATATCTTTGCATGCAGCATGATACCATGAATCACGGAAAAAGTTGTGAAATTCATGCCAAAAATCGTAAGGGTTAGCAGCTAAGCATTACATACATATAAATTTCTAGCCACAATGTTAATCTTCTTCACTCACTTGTCAAATGGTCAGTGTGATCAGATAAACTTTGTAGGATTTAACAGGATAAAATTATTTTCATTATTATGAACCTGTTCTGAAACATACATTAAAGAAAAATTAGGCATAGGCACATCTGCTGTTTCAGATATTAGGAAGAAAATTGATCCTATAAGAATGAATTTGAAAGAAATGAAAAGTAACAGTGAAGCAATTATTTTAACAATGCGTGCAAATTTGAAAAAAATGAATGGTCTGGTGTTACAATGGTTTGCCATACCAAGACCAACACAATCCAATCTCTGGCCATCTAAAATATAATTTTATCTCTCTCTCTCATCACAAAACTGTTTCTCAAGTAAAAATCCTCCTCTTAATACAAGACACTCCTCTTTCACTAAAATAATAACGTTCATTATCCCATGGAATGAACATATATATGCACCCTTTCACTACATCAATGCAAACTGGATCTTGTAACTAGATGGCCTAACAAATGGATGAATGCATATTAAGTTATCTCCCCTTAATAAGATAATGTCACTGAAAACAGTGATTGTAAATCTGCTGGTAAATGTCAATTGAGAAAACGTACACTGTTGTAACTTTATCTCCCTCTGTTAATACTACATTTTCTGTGATCTTTCCTCCTACATGGTTTTCATTCAGAATCTGAAGTAGTGTTTAGGAGGAAAGCATGAAGTTGATGGTGTTAAAAGGAATCATGCAATCAGAAATCACAATTTACGAATTGGCATCACAATGAAATAAGTATGTTTTGCCATACTTAGCCTGTATTATTTTCTTTGATTCTGGACTGAATTTCAAACAGTGATAAATAATAGGATAGGATCTAGTCATAGTGTTTGTATACTAATGCGTGGATATGGACTACAGTTAAGATGACCAATGGGTTAAAACAGTGATATATTCTGAAAGAGTGTACAGATACAAAATATACAGATTTCTGTGATAATAAATGAAAAATGATGAGTGGATAAGTGAAATGAAAACAGAATGCAAATTGGGTCAAATTGCCCATTTCAGTTTAGGTAAGAAAATAAACAGCTACGATAATTTCCATGCCAAAAGCTTACTTGAAACAGATTTCTCTGGGGACTCCTCAACCACCTGGGTATCCTGACCCTGACGGGATTCACTCTCTGGTCTGGAGTCCTCTGATGACAGCCTCACCTTCAGAGAACCGGCAACCTGCTTGTGATGAGGAGTATCAGCAACCAAGCTGCGACGTGGAGATCGCCATACTAGTAAGAAAAGAAAGTAATAACTATCAATATATTCTGTTGAAAACACAGTCTACTTATATTTACATCCCTGCCAACCCTGACAAAGTCCGTCTCAGTAAGACAGTTGAATTTTTTCACTAAGATTGACCTGTTTTCAGTAAGGTGTAACAAAATATCATAAACTGCTTCTATGAAACGTAATTAAAAGTTCGGAATTCAGAATGTGTAGTGACAATAAACAATGTGTTCCACTGAAAAGCTTGTAAAGTATGTATACACTTTATTTACCACTAGCACTGTTTCACAAATTTTTTGGTTCTAAACCCTATGCAGCTCAATAGCTTGTTGCTGTCTCTCAACTTGACATAATTCTTGAAAATTCTTTTTACATTTCACATGATGACAGCAAACATATTTCCCACGACGTGTCATACTCAAATTGGCACATGATGTCCAATAAACATTACTGTGTCCCTTCCAGCTTTAATTCACAAGAATCTGAAGATTTTCAATGAAACATCAAATGTGACTGCTGGGAAAAGTCTAATTAGATTAAAAAATTATGTAAATTAACATTAAAAAAACCTCTCAAAGACAATAATTTGATATAAAGGGCATCATCACAGGTTAGTAACATTTCTTGCAAGGAATCAGACAAAAATAAGACAAGTTGAGTGCGGATAAAAGAATATAATGTTGGTCAGCTGCTATGTACAGAAGGTGCACTAATTTTGGTAAATGTATTTCATATGGATAATATAGCACAACAAAATCATTTTCCATGGGAACAAAAGATACAAGTGAAATCAAGAGTAACATAAAACAATTTATAAGTAAAATGTAATGACTGAATACAATTTGGCTGCAGTTCCAAATCTACTTGAGGAGGAGCAGTAACACCTAGTCATAATAGGTTAGAGGCGAGTACAAATTTATGAAAACAAACTGATTCTTCAGAGCTCATTTTTTAGATTTTAAACTTGTATGAAGACAGACTGCTCCAGATGCAAACACGGGATAAAGGCATTCTTTCTTGATTAGACATCCTAACAAATCATACATCAAATATATCTACATTGACAAACAATTACTGCTCTACACTTATAATTCAGAACAAATGAAAGCTGTTCTTCAAAATGAATAAGAAGTTAACTGCAACTGAGCATATTATTTGCTTGGGAACATACACTGTGATGGACTTCTGAGTCGTTTTTGCTTTGGAGTCTTGGGTATCCTTTCCATCACAGCAACAGACTGTCGACGTTCCAGCTTTACAGCACCACCTTTACTTCTTTCAAAGAGGTTTTTTCTAACTGTGATAGCAAGAAAAAAAAAATGCAGACTATGCTTATCAAAAGTGTATATAATAGATGTATATATAGTAGATACATATTTTGAACGGTTTCATAGACCTGTTCCAGCATTTACCTACTTGACCTACTACATGTCTCCTTCAATAACTGATGCACGACAGGGTCTCAAACCATAGACTGTGCAATAAACAAGGATCTCAAAACATAGACTGTGCAATAAACAAGGATCCTAGTTACTGAGGGACCTCAAAAACTTAAGATTGGGAAAACATCCCTGCTAGACAGAAAACCAGTGTGTGTGTGTGTGTGTGTGTGTGTGTAATGTGGCTGTTTAATGCCTGAATACTCATTTTATAATTGACTTTGGAATAATTGTCAACAAAAAGGTTGTTTTAATAAAGTTTGCTTTTTTCATATAAACTAATTTTATTTTGAAAATACCCAGCCTCTGAAAGATTGTTAACAAATTACTCACTTTTCAACAACCCTTGTATATATGCAAAAACATTATATATTACATCTCTGTCTTTCATTACTGCTGATTAACAGTAAGTTTTCTCTTTGTTAAAAAAAAGACATAAAAACATTTATTTCATGAAACATCTGTCAATGTCATACTGTTCTATTAATAAAATAATGATGTTGTGATTTCATTACAAGTAATAGTAGAGCATCTTCTTATCTGAAACTAGCTTTTCCATAATAAATGCATCAGTGAAACAAAGCTTTTTATTAATCAAGTAGAGATTTTAATTGGCTTCTTTACTATCTTTGAGTAGGTTTATTTAAGGTAGCTTTACATAATAATATTATAACAGTGTTTAACTGATCAACTGAAATTAGTTGACCTGACACAGGACTGTGACTGCAAGCTCTTATATAGGATAAAATTGCATTCCTCCTTTTAACTTTAGTTTTATTCCAGCCCATTTTTATTTGCTTTAATAGAAAACATGATAATGCAATGCAGATCTGCTTTTAAATGATTATAACAATACACAAACATTTTTGCAAGTCAGAGATTAAAACAGAGCTTTGGTTCTCATTGAAATGCTTACAGACAAAGCAATGATAGTAGACCGATAGTTTTTATGTTAGAATACAAATTAAAGGATAGAACAAAAACAAGAATATCACTGGACAATACTTATCTAATTGGTACTTATTAATTCAAGAGCTAAGACTAGTAGGCATTACTCACATTTCATGGATCGAAATATCATCAAATATTGTTACCTAAATAACAAATATTGTTACCTAAATAACAAATATTGTTACCTAAATAACAAATATCATTACTTAAATAACAAATATTGTTACTTAAATAACAAATATTGTTACTTAAATAACAAATATCGTTACCTAAATAACAAATATTGTTACTTAAATAACAAATATTGTTACCAAAATAACAAATATTGTTACTTAAATAACAAATATCGTTACTTAAATAACAAATATCGTTACTTAAAAATGTATATTATGTGCAGCAGTTTTCTTTTTACTAAAGCAATGCATCATGGGCAATGAAATTTTATATGCTACACCCATGGCATTTAATGCCATCAAAGACATATAACTTTTTAAATAAACAAGGTTATGGGTTGAGGGGAAAGAAAACAGATTCTTCTTTGTCAAATGACATGTGTTAATTACGACTTCATTTATTGTAATTTCCCAGTAAATGAATTCAACTCTCTTGAAACAAATTGTCTCGATTATTTGAAGTGAATTCTGAATCTTTAACATTTGAATTTCATTTCATAAGTAATGTTAGGAACATGAATGCCCAGAATAATGGGGGTTTAATTACATATATAAAAAAGGTGTCATAAATACAAACTGCATACTAAAACACACTGTAAAGAATTAGACTTTTGATATTCAAGAAAAGAAAGGCACTAGTTTCAGTGTATTGTTTGTTTTTTATGGTTTAACGCCATTTTTCAGCACAATATAGGCTATACATGGTGGCCAATATTAATGGTGGAGGAAGAACCTGGACAAACCCCGGAAAGAACCACCAACTCACGAGAACCTGCTGGCAAGCTTTCTCACATAACTACATTTGCCGAATCTTAGACTCGAACACACGCAGAAAGAGGTTACATGGCAGTGGTCTGTAACTGACAGCGCTTTAGACCACTCGGGGCCCCTTCAGTGTATTAGAATAACGTTATTCTCAAAGGCTATGTGTAGCCTTAATCTACAATAGAATCAAGTTACTATAATACCAGTTGACAAATAATGGACCTGTTGGTTGTTGAGGGGTTAAATGCCAATTGTAAGCAGAATATATTCTATACATGACAGCCAGTATAAATGGTGGCAGAAGAACACAGGAAAACCCTGGAATGAATTTTTGACACACATGAAAGATACTGGCAAGCTTTCTCACATACCTGTATGGGCTGAGTCCGAGACTCAAACCCACGTAGAGAGAGGTGAGATGGAGTGATCCGTAACAGTAAGTGCTTTGGATAACATGGACACTTGGGTACCCAGAACTGTTAGTTGAGTCTACACTGTGAGCTCAGTTTATGGATAATTTTGTTACAGGAAATTAGTTTGTTTTTTTTAGTAAACATCTGAAAGTGAACCTCAATAGAAATCTCAACCACAGGAAAAATGCTTTTAAGCCAAACAAGCTAAATAATGCCAAAAATAAAGTCTTAATTCCCTAATTTCATGAATATCTTGAAATGTAAACTCTATGGAGTGGTCTAAGGGGGAAGAGGATAAGCAGTTTTATGTATAAACATATGGTACATGCCTGCTTTTCTCACAGATCTGGAATTCTCCTTAAGAACAAAGACCCTTATCAAAGGATGACCATCTCTTTTGATATCAAAATTTACTCAAATTGCAGTCGAACCTGTATAAGACCTGGAACGGGTCCAAATTTATATCTGATTAGACAGCAATCCATTTTAAGAAGATTTATATGATTGGTTTGATAAATAAAGGACACATCAACACATTAAAGGCTATGTCATAATGGGGCAACAGGAGGAAAAAGCCTTGCCCCGAAACACATTAATGGTTAGGCCTGGCCTGGGCCAGATTCAAACATGTACATTTCTGGTTGGGAGTCCGACATGCTAACCACCATATCACCATTGCACAGACTCAGATAGACCATATTTTTCAAGGGTTTCAGAAAACTTGTTTATTTGATGAAACAAGTCCAACTGCACTGTTATCGTACAATTTGTAAACTATCAAACCTTTATCTGTCTCCTTATGCTTCCGGACTCTACTGCTGCTGCTGACCTGTAGGAATCACAAGACAATAAAATTTATCAGGGCTAGCAGCATGTCAATTTGTTAAATAAACCCACAAATCTAAATGTTTTCTACATGTTTTTCAATGCATGATGTATAGGTGTCCATGTCATAAGAGATCAATTTAGAAAACTTTCTTCCCTGAAATACATTGAGAGGCAATGTACTAGGTAAGAATGTCTTTAAAGTTTACCTTATTTTGTTTTGTATACCTTTAATTAGGATAAATAAACTTACCCAACACTATATTTTGTCAGTACTGTTCTGATTTGATGTTAAACCCTGTCCATGCATACCTTCCATATAAATTCAGCTTTAAGTCCATCTATAAATTGCACAGATCCAGATTTTCCATCACAGTTTGACAAGTGGAGCAAATAATATGGACCCTGAATTACAGCCACATCATAATACAGCAGCTAATGATCTATCAGGTTTGCAGTTTGACTTGGCTTACAAGTGAGTATAAATGGTACCTCAAGATTGCTTGAGCACAGTCCTATGTTCATATATAGAAAGTTACAAAACAATGTTATAATGAGTACATAATGGACATGTTATGAATACATAAAAGAGCCATGTTATGAGTACATAAAAAGGTCATGTTATGAGTACATAAAAACGGTCATGTTATAATGAGTACATAAATGGGCCATGTTATAATAAGTACATAATGGGCCATGTTATGAGTACATAAAATGGCCATGTTATGAGTACATAAAAGGGCCATGTTATAAAGAGTACATAATGGGCCATGTTATAAAGAGTACATAATGGGCCATGTTATAATTAGTACATAATGGGCCATGTTATCATGAGTACATGTTATGAGTACATAATGGGCCATGTTATAATTAGTGCAAAAAGGGCAATGTTATGAGTAAACAAAGGAGGCATGTTATTATGAGTACATTATGGGCCATGTTATAATAAGTACATAATGGCCATGCTATAATCAGTACATAATGGCCATGTTATAATGAGTGCATAAAAGGGCAATGTTATAATGAGTGCATAAAAGGGCAATTTTTGTGTACATAATTGCCATGTTATAATGAGTACATAAAAGGGCCATGTTAGAATGAGTACATAATTTGCCATGTTATAATTAGTACAAAAAGGGCCATGTTATGAGTAAATAAAGGAGGCATGTTATAATGAGTACATAATGGACCATGTTATAATAAGTACATAATGCCATGTTATAATGAGTACATAATGGGCCATGTTATAATAAGTACATAATGGCCATGTTATAATGAGTACATAATGGGCCATGTTATAATGAGTGCATAAAAGGGCATTGTTAAGAGTACATAATTTGCCACGTCATAATGAGTACATAAAGGGGCCATGTTATAATGAGTACATAATGGGCCATGTTATAATTAGTACAGAAAGAGCCATGTTATGAGTAAATAAAGGAGGCATGTTTTAATGAGTACATAAAAGGGCCATATTATTACAAGTTCATAATGTGTCATGTTCTAATAAGTACATAATGGGTCATGTTATAATGAGTATATATAATGGGCCATGTTATAATGATGATGATAACAAAATAGCTATCTTTTGTTTCAACATTATGATCTTCTCCAGTGAGTTTCTGCTGACATGATTTCTACTTGTTCAACTGCAATTATAACAAAATTGCTCAGGCATGCTATCACCAAAGAACTGCAATTAAACATCAAGAGTTTTAGTGACTTCGATATATTGTTATTAACCTTGGAGATTTTCTGAAAAAACAATTTTATTGTACTGGAAAATCAGAATAAGACATATACATGTAAGTATAGGTTTAAAGAACATATCAGTACAGTCCTAGCTATACAGTGCCAACTAAAATATAAAGTTTTAAACAAATTTGAAAAATGATTAAGGATATCAAAATGTCTATTTTATCAAATAATCAACTCCATCCTGAAAAGTAGTTGGAATTTCTAAACTTTACAAATGGTTCTTTATGCTGTCATCTCACAAAAAGAAAATTTACAACTCTGATTCGTGAACAGATTTCTGCTTGTATACAACAAGCTAAACATTAAGTGTATGACTTAGCTGAGCTTTGAACTATATGCGTTTATTTGGCACAACTAGAAGTCGAAATCATGTATTTCTGCACCATGAAAATATAACTGATTCCACCAAAATCAGAAAGGTTGGCATCTCTGTTGCAGGTGTAAAGGTTATGTTTGCTGACTGGAAATTTCTATACTACTAAAAAGCAGCTATTAAAAAAAGTTTGTCCACACAGCAATGATGCTCCTACAAAATTTGCTGCAATTACTGGGCAAAGACAGTTCAAAATAGGGGTAATGTAAAATGTTGCTGGAAAAAGGTGAAGATCATGCCGGAAATAATTCTTGTTAATGTTCGGCCTCGTACCAATTTAGTTACAAGCCATAAAATCCTTACAAAATATCTGAGTAGGAATGGATGTGGTGTTATTCAGTCACACTGGGGCCTTAATGACATACAACTGTTGAGGAAAGAGGTGAAAATCAAATTTTGCTAAGTTTATCTGAATGTACAGCATCATACCAAATTTGGTTTAAGGCCATGAAATCCTACAAAAGTTACCATGTAGAGATGAAAATGCTAAATTTTTAAAGTCAAAATGGGGCCATAATGTCATAAAATTGTACAGGGAAATCGCAAAATCAAACTTGACCAAGATCTTCTCAATGTAAAGCTGGTTTCAAGTGTTAAGTATCAAAGTTTGAATAAGCACTGAACCTTAAAGCTGAATGTACTGAGCATTGAGATTTTATCAAATTAAGACCAGTAAGTCTTTGCGCAAGGTCATTTTGACCTTTATTCCTAATTTCTTTCATATCAGTGTTAAAACTTCATAGGGGCCAGTGTTCTGATTCAATGAACTTGACTGGATATCTTAACACAGTTTCGAGAGAGAGACAGCTGAACTTCTGATCCGTGTCAAAGTCATTCTTCAAAGGGAAAAACTATGTACAGTAGTTCGGAGATTCTGACTGATGAAACAAAAGATTGTTGTGGGAATTTATGGTATGTATAATAAAGTTAGATAAATTATTATCATATGGTATGTATAATATAGATTAATTATTAAACACAGATGTCCTTCAATTACTCAATACTGTTTCATTCATTACACACCTTTCTCGATTTGTCCACTTTCTTTTCTACAACAATCTGTCTCTTAGAACCAAAATCAGCTAAACTGGGATGGTGAACCAGTCTACTGCACCTGTATCAAATGAACAAAAGTCTGAGTTTACAGCCAAACATTAAATCTTTTAAGTTAAATTTTTAAAATACTCTAAATCACACAATTTCACATATCAGAAAATTAAAGCAAACTTGTTTTCACTAAAATGTTATGCTTGCTAAAATCATGTACTGAAAATATATGTACGAGAGAATGCTGAACGTTTGTAGCTGAGAATATCATTGTCATCATGTGCCAAGGACGTAATTACCAACAAGAGGAAAAGATGAACTTGTGGTAGTTTTCTTAAATGTTCTGATTGATGCTGCTTTGGATACTATCTGTTCAGTGTAATGATGTTGGCAGAGACCAATGATTTTTTTTTGGATATTGTTGGCAGTGATGGGTGTTTTGTGGGATATTGTTTGCAATGATTGTTTGCTTTATTGGATGATGTTGACTGTACTTCATGTTTATCGGGATATTATTGGCAGTGATTCATGGTTTGTGGGATACTGTTTGCAATGATTGATGTTTTTTTGGATATTATTGGCAGAAATTGATGCTTTTTGGTATACTGTTGACAGTGATTGAAATTTATGGGATATTGTTGGCAGCAATTCATGGTTTGTTGGATGCTGTTGGCAATGATTTGTTTAGCTGGATATTTTTGGTAACAATTATGTTTTGTGGGGTACTGTTGGCAATGATTAATGTATTATGTGATACTGTTAGCACTGATAGATGTTTGTGGGATGCTGTCGACAGCAATGGATGTTTTGTGGATATTGTTGGCAGTGATTCATGTTTTGAGGATATTGTTGGCAGTGATTCATGTTTTGTGGGATATTATTGGCAGTGATTCATGTTTTGTGGGATATTGTTGGCAGTGATTCATGTTTTGTGGGATATTGTTGGCAGTGATTCATGTTTTGTGGATATTGTTGGCAGTGATTCATGTTTTGCAGGATATTGTTGGCAGTGAATTATGATTTGTGGAATATTGTTGGCAGCAATTCATGGTTGGTGCAGTCAGATAATACTTCTGTTGGAATAACTTGACTCCACTTCATTTTGTTTGAGTTCAAGTTGAAAACAATTTAATGTAGTTTTGATAATACAACCAAGTTTTGCGATTCTACTGTGCAAAAAAAAATTCACATTGCTTAAATATTGTGCCATACAGTTATTTACTAAAGGTTACATAACCACAAAAAAGTATCACTGGAAGCCAGGTATTACTGCATTAAATCAAAGACCTAGGGAGCTGCAGAAAGAATCATTGCATTACAAGTAAAATTTGCATCTTAGAATTTATATGAAAGACTGAAAAAAAATTTTATACACTCTGCACAGAAATATGTTCAGGCAATAAGGCCGTATTTACATTCAAAATAGGTCAGCTGGAAACGTTTTTTCATGAAAAAAAACCCACAAGTTACCCATTCAATCCGTTCTGTCTGAATTTTGAAAGGCATCTATGCTTCAGTGGAAGAAGCATGTTTACCATTTGAGCATGGCAGACTAACTTGTTAGAACTTTTCCTCTAAAATATAACATAGCTACATCAAGTATAGCTGTCCTAGTTTTCTCAAAGCAACAAGCATCATCCTAAAAGTAATAGAGCTGAGTACATTAACATGATTCTTGAAGACAACATCAACTCATCATCTTGATAAAATCAAACAGAATCACCCTCCTTCCATCAATGTAGATGGACTTTAGGTTACAAAGTACAATCCATTTTCCTTATGAAAATGTAGCCTTTGATTCCCAATCCATCCTCCCTAATGGAGGACAAATCCAGGATTTAAAACCTTTGAATCCAAGAACACATTCACTCATCCTAACACAACAGCATGCCTGTTAAGGTCACCATACCGCAGTGTAGATGGAGTTAAGGTTACAAGAACTGAGAGAAGGAAGGATGTATGATTGGATGCAGTGATGGACAACTGGACACAATCTATTGATATATATCTGCAAAAGTGTAAATATAAATATAAATAATCTATGCTGTGAACTACCACCCAACCTATGCTGTGTATGATAAAAAAAGCAGAAAATTTTGTAAAAACAAATAAACCTTCATACACAAGCCAATAATTTAATGGCAAATAATAAAGGCTCAAATCAATTGTAATACATAAATGTGTAACATGTGGATGGCATAATCACCTTTGTTATCTGCTAACAGAACTTTTTTTTAAAAAAAGGTAATTATAAGAAATGAAAAACTTTAAACTTTCTCTTCAAGGAAGGTAAGATGAAAATTACCTCTTAGTTCTGAAGTTGCCACTTGTGACATCCATCAACTTGTTGGACCCTGGCTGACTAGAGGGTTGACCCACTGATCCCAGATCATGTGACCTGGTGCGAGCAGATGGTGGGCCCTGAGTGTCATTGTAATCTGGGATGCTAAGGAGGGATTTACTGAAGACAGACTGATCAGCGCTACTAATGGGAGATAAAATATCTGCCAATGGTATGGGTAAAGGCTGCATCAGCTCATCGTAGATGTTGGTCAGAGTCTTTGGCAAGGTGTGGCAATAGCTAGAAACATAATTCGAGGAATCAAAAAGACATACACACTGCTTAGTGGCATAACAGTAGTTTTTTTTAAAAAACAAACAAAATGGTAGACTGGACAACTTAAATCAAAATCAGAACCTTTTACAAGATTATTAACTACGTATCATGGATGAAAATGTTGCAGAAATTGGTGTATAGATAATATCACCTGTATGCATTAAAACTGCTTACCCAACAATTGCAAACGCAGGTAAAATTTTCTGGCCATTATAACCAAACTTAACTTTTTGCACTGCATGAAATCTCTGCAATGGACAGGTATAGCAATAAACTACACACTACTTAAGAACAGTTTTATACACATAATTAAGTATACAAAATTGTTCTTTTTTTGCCTTAATATTGTTAATAGAAAACAAAATATGATCCATACAATTTTTAATACATTCAATATGTGGAAATTGTATATGATCAAAACACAACTGTACTAGTACACTTCAAATGAAGAATTTTTCATAAGGCATAAAACTTATTGAAATATACTGTAAGAATCCATCATGAATATGATATATCTATTGAAAATAAAACTCTGGAAATGAATTGTACAGCATTTAGGCCAAGAATTAGAACTGAATGGAATCCTCTGTTCTCACTGGTCAAGAACATTCCCAATTACTGGTTCCTTTGTGTTGTATATACTAATGTTCTTTGTCCTTGTCGTTTCTTCTCATCTGGTATGTAGAAAACATTATGAAGAAATTAAGGATAGCAATGCCTAAAAAGATCCAGGAATACCCAAAACACTAGAAGTAACTCTTCCTTACCTAGGCCAATACTGATATTGGATTATACGCAAAGTAGTCCCATGAGCTTAGATAAATGTATTTACTGAAACAGTTCTACCTTCAAAGGCACTTATCTTGACCTCAGTTATCTTTAGAACCCATTTCTGTTGAGTGCTTCAGTTTGGTCTCAAAATAAATCCTTCTTTATTATGGTAATTCTTCCCAGCTTATTTCGACCCTTGTTAAGTGAATAACCCCATTAATTCTTCCCAGCTTATTTCAACCCTTGTTAAGTGAATAAACCCATTATATCAAGGATAAGTTTACATTTCAAATTATTATGTGAACCAGATTATCGATGAATGATTCAAAAGCACTTATGTTTTCAAACTTACCACAATGTAATATATTTTAAAAATACATTCAGCCCTTTCACTTAGCTTCATCATCCCTGTTACATAATTAATTAATTATAAAATTCCCCCCCAAGCAATGCCAATGGAGTCGACAATCTCATCAACCATTGATTCAAGATATACTTCTGATTGAGGCAATGAAATCTGATCTAATGTTGTATTTCCCATAGTTATAGATGATTGGGAAAAGTTTATTCGGTTAAGCAAATTTCGTTTTCTGCAGGTTAATTATAATCATGTATATGCATTACTCTATTCTGGCAGTTGTGCGTTTTAAAATAGTACATGTTTTACTTATTCTTAATTAATAAAACAAAACTTGCTGAAAGGTTTCTGTTTCCTATAAATAGACTCTTTCATTTGGAAGACTCATTAAAAAAGTATGTTTCTTGTTTCGGGCACTGAAGCAGCCATAAATCTAGCCCAGTTTATGTACATGTAGCATGTAAATGCTGTAACAACTAAATAGCCACATGCTGCTAGCCAGTGCTTCATGGTTAAATGTTAACACATGCTGCTAGCCAGTGCTTCATGGTTAAATGTTAACACATGCTGCTAGCCAGTGCTTCATGGTTAAATGTTAACACATGCTGCTAGCCAATGCTTCATGGTTAAATGTTAACACATGCTGCTAGCCAGTGCTTCATGGTTAAATGTTAACACATGCTGCTAGCCAATGCTTCATGGTTAAATGTTAACACATGCTGCTAGCCAGTGCTTCATGGTTAAATGTTAACATATGCTGCTAGCCAGTGCTTCATGGTTAAATGTTAACACATGCTGCTAGCCAATGCTTCATGGTTAAATGTTAACACATGCTGGTTGACAATGCTTCATGGTTAAATGTTAACACATGTTGGTTGACAATGCTTCATGGTTAAATGTTAACACATGTTGGTTGACAATGGATTAGACAGTACATAAAAATGAGATAAACCATTTTTTTTTAACCGTATTAAGAATGTATTCGATGTCAGAAAATAACTGAATTGGATTTTATTAAACTAAAAGATATTTAACAGCCATTTGAATAAAAAAAAAATTCCATAATTTTTTTTGCCATTACAATGTATTAGGTGTGATCAGATGTTTACAGTCCTACCCGTTTATATCGACATCACTTATCTCGACAAGCCACCTATGTCAACAAAAAAGCAAAGTCCCAGTCCCTTGGTCTACTATCACTACCAAATTGTCATGCTTATGTCGCCGTCAAAATAAAAGATAAACGTACATGTTGACAGAAGACCCTGATCCCAGCTTGAACAAATCCTTTGTTTTCTAATCATTTTTGTCGACAATTCTGACCAATACTTTGTTCAACAATTAGTTGATCTTGCTGCCAGGTATAATTTTCCCCCCTAATCATTCATGTCGACAAGCCGCCTTCAAAAAATTTTTGATCTTGATGCCAGGCTCTAATTTTCCCGCCTAATCGTTAATGTCGACCAGCTGCCAGTTCCGACCAATACTTTGTTTAAGAATTAGTTGATCAGTTACAACCTGGACTTTATTCAACAATTAGTTGGTCTTGCCTCTAGGCTTTAATGTCGCAGTGGAATAAAAAAAAATAACAACAGGCTTTTGTTTTATTAAGTTGGCCTCTCATGGCGATTTAAATAAAAGCAATGAAATCTGATCAATTCTTGTATTATCAAAAGTGATCGGTGATTGAAACAAGTTTATTGTGCTGTGAAAGTTTTGTTTTTAAGTTTATATTTATGATGGCTACCAACACCAGTGTAAAACACAGATTAAGTTTACAGTCTCTGGAAACTAAATATCTGGATTTTATTGAAGTTGAGGGCGTTGCATCTCGCAAAGATGTCTGTGAAAAGTTCTTGCTTAAACATAACACCCTGTCAGGTTGGACGAAAGCTGCTGAGTCTATAAAGAAAGACTACATTGAAGGTAACTGCGCTCACCAAAGCAAGAAGCAGAAGACTGCTAAATTTGAAGACGTGGAGGAAGCCACATCAAAATGGTTCAATGAAACCCACATTGCACATTCCACCTTATTAATAGATCATAAAATGATCATCAGAAAAGCAAAAGAATTTGCAAAAAAACTTTGTGTGGAGAACTTTTTAAATACCTCAATAGCATGTGTCAATGTATAGAATATTATGCCTCCATTACTCATATCAACAACATATCTCTTGTTCTCTTTGATGTACTTTTCACAATGACTTCTATAAATAAATACATGTACCATTTAAACAAACCTGTTGACAAGTTTTCATTTCCATGTGAATAGCCCCATCCCCTTGGTAGCCTCAATAAGATGGGAACAGACTGACCAAAATCTAGGCTGATTTAAATACATGTACTTTGAAGCATGCAAAAAAAACAAAGAGACAATCATGTGCTAAATGCCGACATTGAATCTAGTCATGTTTTTCATATCAGGATCTGACCAATACAAAATTTTATTGTTAACTTTATTTACACAATGGTAACCAAAATGTAATTTGTCAATATACAAGTAAATTTCACTCTGGTTTTGTTTCATGTACTGAAAATTTCTATTGTTTTCTTAAAGTGTAAATACTACTCACCGATGACAGGTCACCCCTTATTGAAGAATTTAACTTGTATCTTTTTTCTGCCCCCCCCCCCCCCCCACTTATCTTAACATCTGCCTATCTCGACAATATTTCCTCGGGCCTGACGATGTCGACATAACGGGTAGGACTGCATTAACAATTTTATTTTTTATTTTACATTTTTACTTTAGCCTGTAAAATTTGATATAACAATACATTACAGTGTATCAATTTCCATTTAATAATATCTGTAGTTAGATTCATGACAGCTACAGGTACAAGTAAGAGATGGAATAAATGTATATACTAAGACAGTTCTAATTAAGTAGTCCCCTGAGATGGAATAAATGTAGATGCAAAAAAAAGTTCTAATTCAATAGTCCCCTGAGATGGAATAAATGTAGATGCAAAAACAGTTCTAATTAAGTAGTCCCCTGAGATGGGTTAAACATAGATGCTGAGACAATTTTAATTAAGTGTTCACCCGAGATGAGATAAATGTAGATACTAAGAGATTTCTAATTAAGTAGTCATCTGAGATGGGTTAATGTATTTACCAAGATATGATGGTATATACTTACTTGTCCACCAGATAGGTTTTCATGAAATCTGAGAGGAAGGCTGGATCAACCAAGAAAGACAATGTCCTCAACATGCTAACAACCTGACAATATTAAATTAACACATATTAACCACTGTACACATATTAACTACTGTACACATATTAACCAATGCAGACATAATAACCTGTGTACACATATTGACCACTGTACACATAATAACCACTGTATACACATATTAATCACTGGACACATTAACTACTGTTCACATAATAACCACTGTACACATATTGACCATTGTACACATATTGACCATTGTACAGTGTATATTGCTGATGGTCATGGTATAGCTAATTAACTCTGGCTCATCAGAAAGAACAGGTAAAATATTTACGTACTAGGCTTGGATCCAAGCTAGCACATTAATTGAACAAATAATAAAAATGTGTATCTGGGTCTTTTGCAATCCAACAGAAGTCTAGACTCTGCAAGTGCCAGAATAGAACTGTTCATTAAAATATACAGATGTTTGTTACTCAACATTTTGAATGGCCAGTATCAACAAAATGTTGTTATTAAATATGTACTGACAGAGACTAATTTACATACATTTTACATGAAAATAATTTATCTACTAATGAATTCGACAAAGTTTTCTTTCATTACTCCTGCTTCATCAATGTAAAATGAAAAAGCACCTAAAACTGTATCCATCCAGCCAAATTACAATACTGTGTTAGCCCTGAAATAATGTATACCATCAAATTAAATAGTTCACTTATTAGGAATAAAACTGCCAACAAGACAGGTTGGACAAAAATGATAGTTCAACCAAATCACAGAACTGGTAGACATGTTTTCTTATATTAAGTGATATATATATTAGAATGTAAAGGAAATCAATTGTCTGATTTCTATTTTTGGCAGAGAGATAAAATCCGGTCTTTTGTGGCCTTCATGGTTGCTATGAACCACAAATGTAAAGGTCCAATGAACAACAAATTTTATGTGAAAACAACATGAACCCTTCATTAATCCAAGTACCCAAAAAAATGTATTTTCCCCCAAAAGCATGAAAAAAGAACAGAAAAATCTGACATTAGCAGCCACTCATAGGAAACTCTCTAAAACGTATGTTCTACAAAAGATTACTGTATCCTGCTCGCTTTAATTAATCCTATAAATGAAATCCTCACCTACATTGAAACGATCTTACTTTGTACATGCTATGAAAAATATATCTGAATTAGTCAGTTGCTCAACTCACCATGATCAAAAGACAGTCAGCATATGTCAGAAGTTTGTGATGAACAGATAATCAAAGAATCAGTATATGGCTATTCATTGTAATCAAAACTTCAATTGCCTTTACAGACACATTCTGAATAATGAATGACCTCTGACCATATAACTCAGATCTCTTTTCAAAGATGAACCTTTTCCATAAGTGATAGTTTTAATTCACAGGCAAATAGATTAACATATCGAACTATCTCTGTCATACTGGAACAAAAGGCGACTTCCATTTTTGCTGCAATAACACCACAACTACTTTCCCACTATCTAGCAAATAAATGGTTTTGACACTCTAATGATTAAAACTGCCATGCCTTCAAATTTGACATATTGGCCCATTTCACTCTGCCAGCATGACTAGTTACAAGTCCATGAGAGATAAGTAATGTTGGTTCATATGATATTCCTTTACTTAAGCAATGCCTTAAATGTGAAGCAAATCTTCAGTTTTTTTAAGCTTAATGGTAAATGTGGACAGGAAGAAACCATTGTTTGGTTAGGAAACATCTGGATGCTGATCATGGAAGGTAGCTGACTATTAAATAGAGGACATTTAAACATAATATTTGCTTGGGGGTGGGGTAGAATGGCTGTTGTGAACAGGTGACTGATGAGTAATGGTGCCTGTTAGGACACTTTTGATTGAACATAAATTCACAATAATCAGTAATTACCTCCTCATTTGTTTCTTCTCCCTCTCTAATAGACTGGTCCATGTTTAACAAACAAGACTGTGTTTCAAGGTGCAGTAAAATCTGCATCTGATATCTGAAAAAAGCATGTTAGAAAAATTCAGGAAACTGCTATGGTCTTATAAATCAGCCCCCCCCCCCCAATCTGTGTTGATACTGATGGCTGATTTGTCAGTCTGCCCACCAGATTAGTTCCATTCACTGCTAGGTAAAATGTAAAAGGTAAAAACTGGAGATGTACAAAAGGAACAATGTTAATCAAATTCAAGGCTCAAGAAACAGCTTTAATCTCATGCTTCCAGAGTGTGTACGATCTGATCCTGAGAGATGTCAAAATATAAATGAATCACCAACTTTAGGCAAGAAGTAAAAGCTTTAGAAAGTATGTTTCCCTTTTCCTTTCTTTATTGGAAGGAAAAGCGACTGATGGCTATGACAGAAAGTTTCAGTGTATTTAAGGATAGATATAGTGACTGACAGCCTGATTAGAACAATCAAAACATCTGAAAGGAACTGCATAGTTTGGTTCAACTATATGCCATCTGAAAAACAACACAAGTGACTGGGATTAAGAATGCTCATTGTGTCAAAAGAAATCCCTGTCATGGCCTATGTCCAATCTACCATGGTGTCCAAAGAAATCCTTGTCATGGCCAATGTCCATTCTACCGTGGTGTCAAAAGAAATCCTTGTCATGGCCTATGCCCATTCTACCATGGTGTCCAAACAACTGAAATCTAGGAGTGCTGCTCTATAATGATAGCATGGTTTTTTTTATTTCTACTCAAAGTGCCAGAGGAAGAGACCAACATTTTTTCCTCAAGTAAATTGTTTTTTTTAGCAGTACATACACATTCACTATACCTGAGGATTACAAACATTATCTTGCAAATCCAACCATCCAAGCTAAAACGTTTAACTATAGGAACTACATGTTGGGGACCCTGAGTGGCTGAGTGGTCTAAAGCGCTCTCTGTTATGGATTATTGCCATCTCACCTCTGTTTGGGTTTGAATCTCAGATTTGGCCAATGTGGGTATATGAGAAAGCTTGCCAGTAGCTTCTCATGGGTCGGTGGTTCTTTCCAGGGTTTTCCTAGGTTCTTCCTCCACCATTAATACTGGCTGCTATGTATAGCCTATCTTGTGCTGAAAAATGGTGTTAAACCCTACAACAACAAATGCTGTCTGGCCACAGGTGTCAGGCAGTGTGATCTCCCACTGATATATAGATTGGTACAAAATCATGTGTGTACTTCTGTTATTTATTGGAGTATTTCAGTAGAATGTAACTGTTACTATGATGAAGTAAATATTATTGTGAAGAAAAAAAGAACATTTAACTAGAAAAAAATGGTTTCCTCTTCAAACACTTTATCATAGGAGAACTGGTAAGAGGTGATGGAAGTTACATCATTCTTGGCTTCATACAGTGCTTAAGGAAATGTTTATATTGAGAACCTGACTGAAGCATGTCCCGGCTTTAAGAAAATAGAAAGTCTTTCCTCTTTCAGTGCAAGTTTTCATTCTGTGTCCTTCAGAAGTTGAATGTACCAGGACGGTAGGATGTTTGCACTGCTGCAATAGATTCCACCAAGTCTACTTGAGAATTCTGGGATGAAATATTCTAAAGGTAGAAGTTAGGGAAAGTTGACTCCAACCTCCATCTCAAATATATAATGTCAATAAGATAATGCAATGCTTACTGTGATTGCGCTAACGTCATGAGCTGAAAGGTATAACATGTTCATTTGATATACGGTTAATTATGCAGAATGGGTAACTCATCCGATCCAGGATGATAATGCCAAGATATCGTCCTATCCCTCTTTGCACTGGAAAGGTTCTTTTTAGGTAATTGAAAAAGCTAGAAACGCCAAAAAGACTCTGCCCAGTCGGTTCTTGGCAAAGAAAGCAGGGGCCATCCTGAGTGAAACTGACCCATCATGTTGTAATGTAGGCAGTTTGGGTCAAATGACAAAGTAGGTAACTCAGTGATTCTTCTCTGTAGTTAAGGAAGCAGGTCTTAAACATGCTTGTCACCCCAAAGAGGAGTATACGTGCAACCTATGTGGTACAACAATCTCAGCATAAATTGTGTAATCCATATATTATTTTGCCATAATTAAAAGGAACTATGAACAATGTGATTTATTTTCTATTAATTGGGTTCAAGTTCTTGTTACAAATGGGCACATGGATTAGTAGCAGAATAAAAAGAAAAGCAAATTTTGTAGTAAATTATGTTTCTCCGAGAATACTTACCCAATCACATTACTTTAGGGATATTAGCCTGCTACCTCGCGAATCCAGCCCTACCAAAAGACGAAAATTCGTCTTTCCTGTCTACGTCATATAGACAAAGGGCAATAACTCTTGCCCATTACCTCCCCTTGCCGTCCGTTAGGTGTCGCTTCTTTAGTTTTTAAGCTGAGCGATATATAAAACACGAGGATGCTCGCATGGCGGGGTGGTTGGGAGGGTTTCTTAGTAATGTGATTGGGTAAGTATTCTCGGAGAAACATAATTTACTACAAAATTTGCTTTCTCCTTTGAATACGTTCCCCAATCACATTACTTTAGGAGAATAAGTAATAGGAGGAGGGAATGCGGAGCATCCGACCTCCACACGGGTATCCTCTAGGGAATGATGGTTGGATTCCCCATGTGAATGATAACCCGGTCTCCTAATTTTCAATCAGCAACACAGCCCAGGGTCACGTGATATGTGACCCTTTTATACGGTTAAGAAGATAGATATTGAAATCTTCTTACCTACGAAAATTTATCTGGCGAATCCAGCGAAGCTAATAGGCTGTGCTGATTGCTGTACATGAGTCTGGTGGCGTCTGGGCTGCCCAACACCGGACCTACTAGAAACAATGTTTGCCTCTGCGAGTACAAACTTGAAGATAAAACTGTAGAAGGTTGACTCTGCATGTCAGCCAACAGCTTCTATAAGGTGACTGATTTGCGAATTCTCAGAGTACGCCGAGCGTATAACCCACTACAGCCATGAAGCAAGGGCTTGAATGGTGATGTCTCATATCCCAGCTATCACCAGAAAAAAGAGGTGCTTGTATGTGACCTGACTCACCTCTATGCATTGAAATGGTGCTAGAGTGCCCAAACAGGATCTTACATGGCTGTTGATCCTGACTTATCTATAAAGAAAGCGAGCTAATGACGACTCGTTGATCGCCAATGTATGGTAATCTATTTTGGACTACGAAGCCTGGCTGCGTCAAGAGGACCATCAAACCCTCTGATCGGAACGGAAGAGAGTTCGGGTCACTAGAAAGGACATGTAACTCGCTCACCCTGCATGCTGAAGCTAAGGCTATCAAGAAACCCAATTTGTATGATAGTAGCTTTAACTAATCGGGGGTTAAAGACTCAATACTGTCTGAATTGAGTCATGTTAAAACCCAGGACAGATTCCATTTGGAAACAGGGTGAGGGATATAAGTCGATTGAATTTTTTTTTTTTTTTTTTTTTTTTTTTTTTTTTAAATGTCTAAAAGATCTGACAAATCTTTGTCATGGCTGATAGCACATGTACCAGAATGGCGGAATGTGTCTGATATCATGGAGCGGTAACATTTGAGAATAACTGGAGCCAGATGTTTCTCCTTGAAAGCCAGAGAAAAGTTGGCCAGTTGAGGGATTGTGACACTCAGAGGAACAATGTGAATGATATGGTACCAGTCTCTGAAAACATGCCACTTGCCCTCGTAAACCTTCAGAGTAGAGGGCCTTCTTGCTCTCGAGATTCTCTCCGCAATCAAAGATTTAAATTGTTTGTCTTGCAAGGCTGTCTGGACAAGAGCCAAGCTTGAACAAAAAGACGGTCCGGACAGGGGTGGAACACCCCTGGCCGCGGTTGCTTGTGAATACTTGTGCTGACTGTAATCTTCCTGGGTAGATCTATCGCCTAGATTGAGTAGATCGGAGACCCAGTAGTTGTTCCATCTGAGAAGGGTAATCAGAACCATCTGACAATTCTGACCCCTTAACTTCTGGATTAATTCCAGTACCAAGACCGTGGGAGGGTAGGAGAATGACCACAACCCTTCCCAGGTGATTGATCGAGCATCCACGACCCAAGCTTCTGGGTCTGGAACCTGTGAGATGAAAGGTGGAGAATTTGCTATTCCACCTTGTTGCAAAAGATCAATCATCGGACGTCTCCAAAGTGTGTCGATTGGAAGAAAGTCCGATTGATGGAGTGACCATTCTGTGTGTCTGAATTGTACATTGAGGTGGAGATTGTCGAACCAATGTAGAAACTGCCAGTTCAGATTGCACAGGTCTGGTGATTGGTGTCCCCTTGTTTTGAGGCAAGGCACCACCACAATGTTGTCTGACATAATGAGGGCAGTTTGTAATAAGAGTTGATCCTGCCCGAAATGAAAGGCATTGATGACAGCCGTTATTTCTGAAAGGTTGATGTGGAAAGGGCTCGCCCCTGGCACCCACGTGCCGATGACAGTATCTAAGTCCGGCAACAGGTGGGCACCCCAACCGTAGGTATTAGTGGCGGAACATACCGTTATCCCCTTGGGGTATCTCCAGAGTAATCCCTGTGGACAGCCTACAGGGGTTGTGCCATTGACTCAAGAATGATCGTATCTCTGGCGTGAGCATGACTGTTTTCTGGAATCGAAGGGACTTGAAAATGGCGCAATTACGCTAGCAAAGTCCTTTGTAAAGGGCGCCTAAAAGGACGGCTGAGAGGGATCAAGTCTGCTGCCGCATTGAATAATCCGAGGATCTGCAACTCTCTCGCTAAAATGCGCATCCTGTCGGAAACGGACTCTACGAGTGCAATTATCTGGATGATCGCAAACTCGAAGAAGCCTTACCAGATTCAGATCGGGAGAAACTCCACACCCAGATGGACCAAAATCCGGATTGGACAGAGATCAGACTTTATCCAGTTCACGAGAAAGCCTATATGACGTAAAGTGATATAAGATCGTTTCTGCCTTTGAGCAGAGTAGAACTTGACAGATGCTACTGGAGGATGTCGTCCAAATATACTGCCGACGCAATAGATGAAGTCGAGCGGAACAGGGTGACGACGTAATCCATAACCTTGGTACTAGCCCAAGGGCTTAAATTTAGGCCAAAAGGTATGACATGGAACTGATAAGCCTAGTCCCGACAAGCACAACGGAGAATGTCCGCAACTCGTGGGATAGGGACGTGAAATGTGCGTCGGTCATATCTAGCCAGCATATGATGGGGTTTAAGCGACGTGCCCTTCAGACATGCGTCACGACGTATCAGGTCTAGGTTGGCAGAAGCAGTCAGCGCATTGGCCATGGAATGGTGAGCTGCCCTGTTAAGAACCCTAGCTAACCGGGCCGTCGAATCCCAAGCATGTTCATTGCCAGATTTATCAGCGATCCTGAAAATGGCTAGGGAGGCTAGATCTAACAGTGAAGACGTAGCGACTACATTTCGAACCAGCTTGGACTTGGCATTGAACACCGTTTAGTCCACTTTATAAGACAATGGAGCAGACATATGGACTGCTGCCATATTTTTATCCAGAGCCGGGACCTCAGTACTGTACGCACCGGAGTGAGTTTTGTACCATCGACCTGAAAACAACGCTGGTACTTGGCTTTCAGAAAAGAAAAACCTTAGCAATTCCTGGATCCCCTATACGTGTCGACAGACGGTCATTAATTTCCTTAATTTTGTTGACTGGGGAAGGAGGCGGAAGGATAGAGTCTCTTCCCCCTCATCCAGATCGACCGACGCTCTAACCTTATAGTCGGTAATGGCAGCAGGAGGTGGAGGGCATTCTGAAGGGGCCAACACCCTATAAATTTCCTCCACTGCGGCTTTGAAGCTGAACTCAGTCCGTTCCATAGTTGGATCTGCATACCGCTGATTTGCCTGCGACTCATCGCACTCACTATGTGCATAATCTTGCTCTGGTAAAGCATCCATATCGGGGTAATGCATACCAGGTGGCATAGATGACTCGATTCCATCATCTCTGATAAAGGCATTCACTTTCCCTTGTGGATGAGCTGTTAGCCTATGGACGGCCGGCAATGCCGAATGAATTGATTGGCATATGTTTGGCCTGAATGACTGTGACGGGCCGGCTATGACCGGCACCGACCGCTCGAATGGTCGGGTTGGATCGAGAGATTCCTCGCCAACTATCTGTGTCATGGTAGTGATATGTAACCGGTAGTACGGATTGACAGACGGAAACATCATTAGAATCTTCGTCAATCTGATTTGTGCGGATTGCGGTATGATAAAAGTCCCCGTGCTGGTACAACGGTATAGTCGGATGGACTGGTATAAGACTAAAATCTCCATACGGTTGGACGACCGGTGCCTGTTGGGCTGGACGGCCGGAGCCGGATGAACGGTCAGTGCCGGCAAGTGTCGGCTGAAAGCTTGGCTGGACGACCGGTGCCATATGGGCTGAACGGTCATTGCCGGATCGCCCGGTGCCGGTTAGTGCCGGCTGGAAGGTCTGCTGGATGACCGGTGCCATATGGGCTGAACGGTCATTGCCGGATGGACGCCCGGTGCCGGATGGTGCCGACTGTAAGGTAATAACAATTACATAATGCTTATGTAGTGCGTCCAGCACTGCGCGCCCATCTACCATTCGCTCAGAGGGAATGTTGGTTCTGGTACAGCTTGCATATCTGTACAGCATACAAGGTGACTTAGATGACGCAATTCTGTCATAATTGACACTTTCACTAAATCTCCCTTGTGGAGAAGCCGTGAACATATGGACGGCCGGCACTGCCGGCTGATTGAACTGGCGGATGGTCGGTTTGAAAGACCTGTTCTGGTAAAGCTGTCATATCTGGGTAGCGCATACCAAGTGGCATAGATAACTCAATTCCGTCACCTCTGATAATGTCACTAATTCTCCCTTGTTTTAAAATCACACCGTCACGTATTTGACATGACAGGAGGTGTACACCGGCAATACCGACTTATTTGTCTGGTATATGGTCGGCCGGAATGTCGGCGAAGGTCCGGCTATGACCGGCACCTGCCTCTCGAATGGTCTGATTGGAGGGAGATTCATCTATAACATTTCTCTCATGGTAGTGATATGTAACCAGTAGTGTAGATTGACTGACGGGTACATCACTATAATCTCCGTAAATCCGATGTACAGCCGGTGCAGGTTGATGCCGGCTGGAAGACCGGTGCCATTTGGGCTTAACGGTCGTTGCCGGATGGTCGGCCGGTGCCGGTTGATGCCGGCTGGAAGGTCGGCTGGACGACCGGTGCCATTTGGGCTGAACGGTCGCTGCCGGATGGACGGCCGGTGCAGGTTGATGCCGGCTGGAAGGTTGGCTGGACGACCGGTGCCATTTGGGCTGAACGGTCGTTGCCGGATGGACGGCCGGTGCCGGTTGATACCGGCTGGAAGGTCGGCTGGACGACCGGTGCCAATTGGGCTGAACGGTCGTTGCCGGATGGACGGCCGGTGCCGGTTGATGCCGGCTGGAAGGTCGGCTGGACGACCGGTGCCATTTGGGCTGAACGGTCGTTGCCGTATGGACGGCCGGTGCCTGTCGACGCAGGCTGGAAGGTCGGCTGGCCGGCCGGTGCCATTTGGGCTGAACGGCCGGTGCCTGTTGATGCAAGCTGGAAGGTCGGCTGGCCGTCCGGTGCCATTTGGGCTGAACGGACGGTGCCGGATGGACGGTTAATGCCGGTTTGCCTGCTGAAGTGCCGGCGGAACTGACGGTGTCGACTGGACTGACAGCTGGAAGGCCGGCGAAAGTGCATATTAAAATGGATCCAATTGATCCAGCATAGACTCCATGCGTCCGGACTTACAGGCCCGAAAGCCATGCACGGATCTGCGGTGAAATTTACACCCACTGGGCAGCCTAAACCATGTCAACATAATTTCCTCCATTTCCACATTGCCAACACCCATTTTGCCATTCATGCCTTCGTTGTCGACTTTGCTTACTGAAACGACAAAAGAAGAGAACAAAGCACAAATTAAAAAATTCAGCATATTATTAATTCGATAATACTATAACCGTTATTAACGGAGTAGTCAAATTATTTCGTGCCATGTTAACTCTTAATGACAACACTAGTTATCGCCGTGAGCGTGTTGCAATGGTTCGTTCAAGACAAAGTCTACTGAAACGAAAAAGATGATAAACAAAGCACAATTAGCAATTCAGCACGCTATTAAGTCGCTATTACCATAACCGTAACTAACGGAGGAAGTGAAATGATTTAGTGTCGCGTGAACTCATGACTACAACATGAATTCCGCCAAAGCACAAATTAAAAATTCAGCATATTATTAATTCGATAATACTTTAACCGTTATTAACGGAGTAGTCAAATTATTCCGTGCCATGTTAACTCTTAATGACAACAATAGTTATCGCCGTGAGCGTGTTGCAATGGTTCGTTCAAGACGAAGTCTACTGAAACGAAAAAGATGATAAACAAAGCACAATTAGCAATTCAGCACGCTATTAAGTCGCTATTACCATAACCGTAACTAACGGAGGAAGCGAAATGATTTAGTGTCGCGTGAACTTGTGACTACAACACGAAATTCCGCCATTAATAGTCGCAACTGGTCGTTCAGAGACGAAGTCTACTGAAACGGAGAAAAAGATAAACAAAGCACAAATTAAAAATTTAGTACGCTATTAAGTCGCTATTCCATAACCGTTGAACTCGTGACTACAAGACGAAGTTCGCCATTAAAGTCGCAAATTGGTTGTTCAAAGACTTTTTTGAAGTCTACTGAAACGTCAAAGAAGATAAATAAAGCACACATTATCAATGCAGCACGTTATTAGTCGCTAATATCGTAAACGTTACATACGGAATAAGCGAAATTATTGAGTGCTACATGTATTACATGCTAGTACCGCCATAAGCGTGCTTTGACCACGTTGCAACCTGGTCCGAAGTCTAGAAAAGGTGACAAAGTCACTCAAATTGGAAAATATTGTAAAATAATGTATACGACCTGTAGAGGAATGATTATCCAACACAGTAATTCCAAATTTAACTTCGGATGGTCAGAATTTACACTAAGATGGCTTGGATTCATTGGAGGTCTAATTGTACGTGTTTTCGCGTACAGCGAAGCTAAAAAACTAAAGAAGCGACACCTAACGGGCGGCAAGGGGAGGTAATGGGCAAGAGTTATTGCCCTTTGTCTATATGACATAGACAGGAAAGACGAATTTTCGTCTTTTGGTAGGGCTGGATTCGCGAGGTAGCAGGCTAATATCCCTAAAGTAATGTGATTGGGGAACGTATTCAAAGGAGAAACATCCTGATAAATTATATATACAATACACAACTAGTCTAGCTCTCTCTAAATGATCATGAAGTCAACTCTTCAAATTCTGCAATACGCATGACGATAGACTGAACCTAAGTATCCTATTACATTACTTTTATGCCAGTAGCGTCTCATGGGTTGGTGGTTCTTTCCAGGGGGTTTATACTGGGTTCTTCTTCCACCATTAATACTGGTTGCCATGTATAGCCTGTTGTGTGCTGAAAAAATGGCGTTAAATCCTACATTATTTTATTTAAAAAATTTAAGTTTGTAAAGCACTTTTGAACTAATTTTACTGATTCAATGTTTTAACGTTTAAAAAGTCACTCTCTGACATTTTCCAGTCACTTAATAGCCTTGAGACACATCAATGAAGCCTGTTTCACTTAAAATGATGCACCATTTTGTTTAAAGAACAGACTGATCCACTACCAAGTCTCTTTACTAGTATAATGAATCTGGAAGGCAAGTTTTCAAATTGATGAGAATTTTCTTGGATATTTCTCATATGCAGTTGCTGTAAATGGAACATGAAAGTGTCAGGAATGTATATGTAGGTGTAAATTGAACATAATGATAGTGTCAGGAATGTATATGTAGGTATATATGTAACATAATGATAGTGTCAGGAATGTATATGTAGTTGTAAAATGAACATAATGATAGTGTCAGGAATGTATATGTAGGTGTAAATTGAACATAATGATATTGTCTGGAATGTATATGTAGGTATATATGGAACATAATGATAGTGTCAGGAATGTATATGTAGGTATATATGGAACATAGTGATAGTGTCAGGAATGTATATGTAGGTATATATGGAACATAATGATATTGTCTGGAATGTATATGTAGGTATATATGGAACATAATGATATTGTCTGGAATGTATATGTAGGTTAAATTGAACATAATGATAGTGTCAGGAATGTATATGTAGGTGTAAAATGAACATAATGATAGTGTCAGGAATGTATATGTAGGTATATATGTAACATAATGATATTGTCTGGAATGTATATGTAGGTTAAATTGAACATAATGATAGTGTCAGGAATGTATATGTAGGTGTAAAATGAACATAATGATAGTGTCAGGAATGTATATGTAGGTATATATGTAACATAATGATAGTGTCAGGAATGTATATGTAGGTGTAAAATGAACATAATGATAGTGTCAGGAATGTATATGTTGGAGTAAATTGAACATAATGATAGTGCCATGAATGTATACGTAGGTGTAAATCGAATATAATGATAGTGTCAGGAATGTATATGTAGGTGTAAATTGAACATAAAAATGATAGTGTCAGGAATGTATATGTAGGTGTAAAATGAACATAATGATAGTGTCAGGAATGTATATGTAGGTATATATGGAACATAATGATATTGTCTGGAATGTATATGCAGGTTAAATTGAACATAATGATAGTGTCAGGAATGTAAATGTAGGTGTAAAATGAACATAATGATAGTGTCAGGAATGTATATGTAGGTGTAAATTGAACATATTGATAGTGTCAGGAAGGTATATGTAGGTGTAAATTGAACATAATGATAGTGTCAGGAATGTATATGTAGGTGTAAAATGAACATAATGATAGTGTCAGAAATGTATATGTAGGTATATATGGAATTTAATGATAGTGTCAGGCCATATAATGGGGAACAGGAGCCTTTTATCACAATTGGAACTACCTGTTTCTTCAAAGAGCCAAAAATAAGACGTTAGCTGTTTTGGGTATTGATGTCTTCAGCGACGTGTTCTTGCTCACACCATTATAAGAAAATTCTGCACTTTCCCTCATTTACTTTCCAAGTAGAGGCCTTCATGCTTGAGAGAACTATTTGTTGTTGAAGGCTTGTTAAATATGAAGAATAAATGCAGGTTCATCAGCTCTGAATCCAGGTGAAATGCCTGCCATTGTGGTTGCTTTAGCAGATTAGCAAATGATGCTATTTCCCTTGGGGTATCTGCTGCAAGATTTATCAAATTTATCCATATTTTTTTCTTCTTCTCCCACATGCATTCCACCTTATTGCAAATAGAGCCACCAGGGGTCAATCCCAACATTTACATATGCAACTGAAAACTGAGATATTAAGCAACCTTTCAATTGTTAATAGTTGATTTTTTTCAGGGACAGCAAATTCACTAACACAATTAATGTGCCCATGCATAGGATGAATCTGTACATGGATTAATTGTTGCTGACACCAACTTTGAAAATCACAACTAAGAATACTAAGGTTTCAGTGCCTGGTACCCCCTTGTCTTCTGATATAATTCTCCACACTTATTGGATAGAATAATAATGTTCTTTCCATGTAGTTTCTCCAGCCACCAATGAAATGATTTCACTGTGCCTTTTGTTTGACCATTATTACTGGAAGTTGGACCTGCAAGGGAACATACCAAGTAAGTCAAGTGAGGTTCTCCCATTGTTTGAAATGGGACATAATATGAATATAGACTGGCATTGTATGTTAGGAAATCTTTTTGCAATGTTTTTGCCTTGATTTGAACAACAGTATCATTTGCAATTGTCTCATAAATAGATGACCCAGGACAATAGGATCCACTGCCTCAGTGAGCAAATCCAGTAGACAAAGCAAATCTTGTATTAAGGCTTGGTTCTTTGTAAGACTAGAAGCCTCCATTGAAATTAATTAAATACACATACCTGCAGCAAACATACTATATTCAGGAGGAATTCTCAGGCTGAAATGTGATTTGTTTTCAAGAACTGAAGCCAGTTTAGAAATGACTGCCACTTAAGACACTGTGGCACAAAGAAGGATGTAGATAGAGATGATGTGACTGTGATGTGGAAGCCTGTGTTATGATGATGGAAAGGAGTACAGGACACAGGATCCCAATGACCCATTCCCAATGTATAAGAGGTCATATCAGAATCTGTGATCTACATCAGTCTTGATGAAACAGAACCTCGACTTGTCAATATGAATGTCAATGTTCTGATGTCAGAATGGCATGTGATATTGCTCAACATAAGTGGGCCCATCAGTTACAATAATATGCATGATCTGCTTTGATAGTGAGATCAGATCTAATTTGGAGTTCAATAAAAATGGAACAGAGTCATAAGCAGTTACAATAATATGCAGCATCGGCTTTCATAGATCTAACGTGGAGCTCAATAAAGATGCAACAGGATATCGCAGAAGATATTTGAAGCAGAAAGCAAATTTTAAAGTAAATTATGTTTCTTTCAATGAATACTTACCCAATCAAATCATTTTTAAAAAACCTACCACACACCCCGCCACATGAGCACCCTTGTTGGTACTTTTGCTTAGCTTTAAAACAATTTGGAGACCTTGTGATGGAAAGGAGAGGTGATAGGTATGAGTTATTGTCCTCTGTATATGTGAGATGGAAAAGACAATTCTTTTATTTAGTAGTGATGGATTTGGGATGACGCAGGCTTACATCCTTAATATTAGTGTGATTGGGGAGTGTATCTGAAGAAGACATAGTCTAGTGAAAAAAAGCATACCATATGTTATAAAGTATTTGCTTAACACATCAACCTTGAGACACTAAAGTAAACATTTTTCTTAACTGATAAGATAGTTTCCAACCCCAACATCTTCAAAGTAAATACATGGCGTGTTTCCTAGACAATGAATTTTTAAATCAATTTTTGAAAGAGTTGTTTCATATTTCCTTAACATTTAAATCATCTTGTTAACAACAGAAGCTGAATGCCTAAAAAAAAACATTTCTAAGAACTAACTTGATTTATGAAAAATTGCAGCAAATATATGGGGACATACTCTCTAATTTTCTCCTTGATTCTCTCATCTCCTAGAGCTGCATACTTTTCTCGTAACTTGGATGCAAGGATGATCATTTTATTTCCCAAAAACATTTTCGCCCATTCCTGAAAAAAAAGCAAATTCAAGTTAATAGTAAGCATTACATGTCTCATTATTAATATGCAAATTGTCAAATGGTGTGTTAGGAATAGAATTCAGGATTGGAATATGACGTTGACATCACACATTTCTCAAAATTTCTGACCGCTCAGGTGGCATAATGGTTAGAGCATCCGCTGAAGAAGCAGGAGGTCATGTATCCCTGGCCAAGTCATACCAATGACACAAAAACAGCACTAACAGCTGCCTCACTTGATGCTCAGCATTAATAGGTTAGTGTTAGGACTGGTCGGCCTGGTGTCAGAATAATGTGACTGGGTGGGATATCATGCTACATGTCTGCAGCATTATGCTCCAGTGCAATACATCACTATAAACTGTCTCAATGCAGACATCGTAGCAATATGACTGAAAAATTATTAAAGCTATGTTAAAAATCCTAATTTCACATTTCTCAAGATTTCTGTTGCAAATACCAAAATCAAAATGACAGATGGCTATAATACCTGAGGGTTATTGAAATCGGGCTTCTTCGTAAAATGGAAAACTGTGTTAACAATCTTCTGTATGGAGTGATACATTCCAGTTGTTTCTTCCTCAAGGGCTGTCTTATATACATCATGGATATAACTCAAAAGTTTCTCCTCGGACTCAAAATCTGAAGAAGAAAAATACTACTGTAATTTAATGAAATTGTTTGCTTTCTCTGCATAAATAACCTTTATTTCCAAGAACCAATGTCAGAAAGATCATGAAAAACACTTCACATGATATATATATGTGTGTCTTGTTGTGTACTTGCAAAACATTGTGTCACTGCTGTTTGCACAATTCAAGAAATTAATTGTTAAAAAAATAGACATTTGTTTCAAGCAAAACAGATTTTAAAAAAATGTTTTATTAGTGATTTCATTGCAAGTAAATGTGAATCTTCTGCTCAGGGTTAGTAGCATATTTCTTTCAAAATGTTCAAGGGTTTTTTAAAGGTGTTTTCAAGTTCAAAATCATGTTTTTCAAGGCACATTATTACATTTTCTAGGATACATAATTGAAATTGTATGTAAACACAAGTTAATACTTACTATTACTCCATATGAAGAACATTTTTTGAAAACTTATTAAGAAAAACAAAAACAAGACATTTAGTCAATAGTATGATAATTGATATCTTTCCCATTAATATTATCATCCTACATCTGAGCATTAGAATAATGTGGTCACTGAACAAAGTTCATTCTACTCTACACTACACTTTTATAAAGTCCAAAATATTTTAAAGTGAAATTTTTCTTGTAGCTTGTTATCAAGCTATTTTTCAAGAGCTCCAAGTTTAGTGATTCTGTCCTTTTCACTTTTCTTCAAATTATTTTGATGTCGTGATCAAGAAAATTTTCTTTGGATCTTTGCTTTCAATGCATAGTCATCAGTAGCAGCTGTTACTGTCTCATTGTTTTCATCAATACCTTCCTTACTACATCACTCATCCCCATAAAAAGTTAAGATCTTTGTTTTTAATATTATCAATTTTCTTTAAAAAACCATGGATATTTTAAACTATTTTATATTAGATATATTAACATTTCTCTCGGCTTAGCTGTATTCAATATTTTTAGATTTATCGTGTTCACTGCAATTATCGTCTGTCCTATTTCCACTCAATTCCAAAACAGAACCGGATTGAAATAATTTCATAATTAAGACGATGTTTTTGTTTGTTTTTATGGTTTAGCGCCATTTTTCAGCACAATATAAGCTATACATGGCGGCCAGTATTAATGGTGGAGGAAGAACGCTGACAACCCTGGGAAAGAAACACCTACCCACAAGAAGCTACTGGCAAGCTTTCTCACATAACTACACTGGCCGAATCTTAGACTCGAATACACGCAGACAGAGGTGAGATGGCAGTGGTCCATAACGGACAGCGCTTTAGACCACTCGGCCACTCGGGGCCCACATAATTAAGACGATATACAGTTTTCAATTTTAAAACTTGAATCTGTGTGTTCACAGACATGCATCATTCAACAATGCCATTTTTAAAAGAGCTGGGGTGGGGGCACTGCACATGACCGTGGAACACTCTCTCCCTTTGCATGCAAAAAAATACCCATCTGGCATAATTTGCATTTTGCAAAGAACTCTGGGAAAGATCTCATTATCAAAACTTATATTTTTCTTCATCAAGCCACTGAAGTTGGAATCAGCAGCCAGCCATGTCAAAGCAAATGATTCAAATTTAAACCAATGCTACATCCAGGGTTCGTACAATTGGAAGTTTAAAATGTATGACTGTGCAGTGGCCAGTTGTGTAAAAATTTCCATTCCAGCACAAACTTTGCAAGAGACTGTTTGTTTGTTGTATTTTTCCCTTTTCTTTTTATTTAATTCTGTAAAAAAAGAAACTTATTTATTAATTTCTTTTCATTTAAAAAAAAATTATGACTTTTCAAGGTACCCAGACAATATTTTGAATTTTCAAGGTGTTTTCAATGCCTGTAGGGAACAATTCATTTTTCAAGGCTATTAAAGTTTTTCCATGTCCAACTGGACCCTGACTGTATCTGAACAAAGCTTTTAAGTCACTGGGTATTCTTGCTTGATTGCCTTCTACTTTTAATCACATCTGTGAATGATTAGGATAATTAAGTTGTATTGTTATAGTGTTATAGTGGTCAACTGAAAAGAGTTGACCTTCCAAATGCTTCTATGCAGATAGGTTTTGCATTCCTCTTAACTCTATTTATTCCATTTCCTTTATTTGATTTGATACAAAAAATATAAGAAACATGATAATACAAAACAAGTCTGCTTTTATTTGAGTGTAACAATACATCAAAATACATCCTTTATCAGAGATGAAAACAGTCGGCAGTTAATGCAAAGCCCTCATACATAGCTGTGATAGCAGATTTACATTTCTCACATTTGAATAAAATAAGGCACATCACAATTTAATAATTACACTAAAACCCAAATTTCACTTGACATAAATGAATTTCATTTCACAGGAAAATAATGATTGATTGGATGTGTTGTGGTGGTTTAGTCACTTGTCAGTGAGAGGTCTTACATACCAGAAGATCTGTAATTCGGGTCATGTCACATATATTAACAAAACCTAAGTGAAACTAAAAGGGAATTCTGAGAATAAAAGAACACCTGGAGGATATCCCCAACCAAAATATTTCATAGCATTTAAACACTTTAATTTATTTTGCCACAGTATAAACTCTATTGATTATCAGATAAAAGAAATCATAAAATCTGATCCAGAGTTTTCTAATAGCACCATTAATTGGAAAGATAGAGAACTTTATTTGATACACCAATTACATACTCTACAACCAGAAGGAATCAACATTGCTGTTTAAATGTAAGTCCAGGCAATTTTAACTAAATCTCAAACCTATTTATTTCAGAATTTACCAATGGTAGGAATCAATGACATTTTTACTTGCTGGAATTTTATCAAAGATTGTAATTTATAATGTACTGAACATTTTTATACCCCAAAAAATGGAACAAAATATTGGACTTATTATAAGTAGATAATTTCATAAGTAGATTCAAATTTCCAGACACTTAACATTTTCATAGATAAAAAAGAATATACCAGGCTTTCATTGATCACAATTTTCTTCACATATAAAAAAATGAGGGTCAGTTCATTTAGCATGTAAAATTTTCAGACTACAAACGTATTATGACTTCCTTAAAGTTTTATACATTATGCCATGATACATACAATTACCACTGAGTTCATATAAATCAAGGTGGCTGCAACCATGTCCTGCATTTGATTTGTATCAGATGCATTAACTTTCAAACAATTAAAATCCATATATTTTCTTACCTAACATACGCACTTTATCATCTAGTGAGAGCCTGTCAGACTTTCTTCTTGTTTCCTTTGCTTCTTTCAAAACCTGGTCCTTGTCCTTAACTACTTCTTTACTGATGGAAACTATCATCTTGCCACGAGTTTTGGCAGCCTGACTGGACCTGCGGGATGTAGAATTGGTACCTATACTTTCTGGTGCAGCCAATACTGACTCATTCATCGATTCTATCTGTGTGACAGTCAAGGAGGAGTCTCCTGAAACACAAACACAAGACTCAGTTAAGTGCTAGTCATGTCTCTAGAACATTTAACAGGAGATTCAATCCTTATATAAAACGAGGTATTAGACCTCAGTCTCTGCTAAAAATGGTTGACATTAATCATAGTCTTTGATTCCATGACCTTCAGTTCATTACTAAAATTATTTTAGACCACTTCCTTCAAAGTACATCTCTTCCTCGATAACTTGCACAAAACAGGGTCCAAAAACATAGACTGCACTATAAACAGAGGCACAAGTTACCACGGAACCTCAGGAAAAATAAAAAGTGAATTATCCACTGACAAAACTGCGGGGGAGTGGGACAAGAAACTGGGCCATTAAATGACTGAATACTTATTTTATAATCACTTTGAAAATAACTGTCCATAAAGTACTGTTTCTAATGAAGTTGTTATTATCCTGTGTAAATTATAAATTATTTTCAATATGTTGAACATCTGATCTCGTTTCAAGAACCTTCATGTGTACGCGAAAACATTTGTGTATTACATCACTAAATTTTGTGGCTGATGATCAGTCTGGTTTCCTGCTTATTATGGTAGAGCAGAGTTCGATGAAGGGTGTCTACAAAGCAGGGAAGCAGATTAACCATTGATAAACCACCAAACAAGATTAATTTAAAAAAAAAAAAAATTGAGACATTTATTTCATGTAACAATGTCATTCAAAATCTTTGAACTTTTCAGTTAGTAAAATATTGATGCCATGATTTCATTGCATAGTGAAACTTCTCATCCCTGAATATATCTCTAAATACAAATTTTGGAGTTCTTAAAACTCATTTCTCTAAAACGGTTTGTATCTTTGAAACAAAGCTCTTTATTTCACAAAGCTCACAAAGTATTCATTTCACTTGGTTGATTTGCTGTATTTAAACACATTTATGATTGAGTAGCTTGATTTAAGGTAGTCTAATTATATTAAATCCACAATCTTATTTATAAGTGTTCAATTCATTAAATGAAATGAGTTCATCCAACATATGACTGGGGCCGCTACATCTTATGCATGTAGGACTTGCATGCTTTTTAACATTTCTTTTATTCCACATCCTTTATTTGAGACAAACAAGGTAAATAACAAGATAATTGAAATGTAGCCAGCTTTCAATTCAATGCAACAGTACAGCAAACACTTCGCAAGTCTACTATCAAAACACGGTTGGCACTTATTTAGGTTCTCCTAGAAACGATCACGGACATGGTTGTAGATTGACACATTTTGTTTGAATACAAAAGAGTAAATTGCATTTATGATCTTTACACCTAAACTAAGTTAAATGGTAGAACTAAAATACGAATTTCACCTGATATTTTTTTTATTTAACTGTTTTTTTTATTTAACTGGTTTTTATATTTAACTGGTTTTTATATTTAACTGGTTTTTATATTTAACTGTTTTTTTTTATTTAACTGGTTTTTATATTTAACTGGTTTTTATATTTAACTGGTTTTTATATTTAACTGTTTTTTTTTATTTAACTGGTTTTTATATTTAACTGGTTTTTATATTTAACTGGTTTTTTTTATTTAACTGGTTTTTATATTTAACTGGTTTTTATATTTAACTGGTTTTTATATTTAACTGTTTTTTTTTATTTAACTGGTTTTTATATTTAACTGGTTTTTATATTTAACTGGTCTTTTTTATTTAACTGGTTTTTATATTTAACTGGTTTTTATATTTAACTGGTTTTTATATTTAACTGGTTTTTATTTATTAATTTACTGCTTCCAGTAGGAGTAAGTGACATATTCATGGATCAAAATTTTGTTGAATATCGTTATTTACAGAAATATTAACGATATACTAAGAATGTCGATTTCAAATGAAAATGTAATCAAAATTATGACTTCTTTTTACATTTTGACAATTTCATAATGTTGGTTCAAATTTCTACAGCTTTAGATAAAAAGTGATATTTCAAAGTGTCGGATAATAATTCTGATTGCAATTTTCCTCAAGTTCAACAAATATGGGTCTTTTTAAAAATAATTTCTACTTTTAAAAAAATGGGATCCACACCATTTGCAGCATTATAAGCGAGTTTGCCAGTTTTCTGGGCACGAGTTATCGAGGGAGTGGTGTATTAGGCTCATATCTTTAAACAAATATGTTGTTGGATCTTTTCAATTTTGAACCTTTCCAGAAAGCTCTGCATTTTATCTCTTGGATAAAGCATTTGATGTCTTGGATACAACATTTTATCTCCTCTATACAATATTTAATGTGCATTCTAATATTTCGGTATCAAAAGCAAGAGTCAGCACCAATTTTTCAACATATACTCAAGGGTTTACTTGCTTATGAAAGGATCTTTCAGGTGTTACAAAATTAGAACTTGGCTATTTACAGTGGAGCATCTGTGCTAAGAATAACAATGTAGAACCCACCACCTACAATTAAATCACAAATTCATTCAAGAAATTTCAATGTCTATACATAGATATGCTGTAATATTGAGTTATTCAGATCACTGTATTTCCTTCTGGTACCATATTATTGTTTCCCTGTCCTAATAACTGTAATATTGAGATCACTGTATTTCCTTCATATTACTCTGTCCCTGTCTTGTTGTCATACCCTGCACACTAGTAGTTTTTTCTGGCCCTACACTGCTGTCCCTCAACCCTGGAGGTTTTTTCTCTTGTCTGTAAATCTTCTGTAGTTGTTGTAGTGTAACCACTTCCTCCTCACTCAAAAAGTTCAACTGGCTGATCCTTTATAAAATATAAAAATATCAGAATGGATGAAACTCGGAATAGGATAATAAAAATGGTAATAATGATTCATATGTGTGTTCAATTGATTAGTGTACTCTTGCTTCAATTGGTTTAGGATAAAATCTGCAGGTACAAATGCTAAAGTCTACTGTTTGATACAAACACCAACTTGACAGTGGTGTTAGAAAATAATACAGTAAAATCTGCTATGTGAGACCTCTGCTATAGCAACCACCTGTCATTTCCAACCACAATCATAATGCATGGATCAATTTTGTTATATAAGTTATATAAACACTCTGCTATGAGTGACCACCTGCTCAATGCGACCAATGACTGCGATATCTTGGAAAAATATGCATTTTGACCGCATCGCAAAAAACTTGGATAAACTACAATGACCTTTCTTTAATTCCTTTCTTTAACGACTGCTCATACCGTTCTAAAAAATGTTTAAAATGCTTTTAAAAATAGGATGGGCTACTGATGTCTATTTTGTTAGCAATGCAGATGATTTATTTGCTCGGAAAATGGGCACACCCGCTCATCCATGAGTCTCCTGCTGCGTTGCAGGTCAGCTTTGGTTAGCCAAAAGCTAAGGGAATAAACCATATAAGAAAATCTGGAGAGGAGACACTAAGGCAGCTGGACAGTATACTACATCCCCTTCTGGCAACTCCTTGGTCTGGTGAGGAATGGGCTCTGTCTGATGACTTTTGCCCAAGACACCCTGATAATGCTGGACAAATCTGAACTTACCGTACCAGATCGGTCATCGCCCTGGTCAACAAGGACTGTGCCTGCTATTGTCCACCAGGACGGAGGTGACAAGTGTGCTACTGGTACTTTGCATAAAATCATAGTGAGAGACAGTATCACCATCACCACCTGGAACATTAGAACTCTGGCGCAAATTGGAAGACTCCAAGAGTTGACATATGAGCTGGAATACTATTTAAATGGAGTAGACTTCCTTGTAAACAAAGCCAGGAAGGGATCTGTGCTTGAATGCCGCTCCATAACTAGCATAATCGTTTCCATTTTGTCTGAAAGCATCTCCCTATAACATCAGTTATCCAAGTCTATGCTCCAACTACTGATCATGATGATGAAGCAATAGAGGAGTTCTACAACAAACTCCAGGGTATTGTAAACATGGTCAGTAAAACGACGTCCTCATCATCCAAGGAGACTGGAATGCCAAAGATGCTCTAAAAGACTGGAATGATCATTGTGGAATTTCTTGCAATGAGCTTACCAATGAAAGAGGGAGATGACTGCTCAAGTTCACAAGTTACAACAACTTGGTACTAGCCAACACCCTGGACCAACATAAAGCTCCATGATGCTGGATATAGCATGCACCAAATGGAACCCATCATAACTTGATTGACTACATACTGGTTCAAAACTGTTATCAATCTGGCATCAATAGAGCAAAAAGAAGGATGTTCCCAGGTGCTGATGTTGGGAGTGATCATAACTTCATGATTATGAATTTCTGAATAAGGCTGAAGAAAATTAACAGTTCAAAGAACATCAGGCTCAAATTTAACCTTGAACAACGTGAATGACTATAACATCTGCAAGTCATCAGTATTAGAAGCCACAATTGGAGGAATGTTTGCTCCACTCCTTGTAATGGAAGTTGATGTCAACGTGATGACACTTTCAACACAGTCATGACAACAGCTGCCAAGGACATCACTGGCCTCCATCATCCAAAGAAGAAACCCTGAGTTACAGAAGAGATTCTGAAGTTGTGTGATGCCCAAAGAGACCTAAAAAACACCAGACACACATCAGGGGCAATGGAATACCAAAAAATAAACAAGAATATCAGAAGAAATATTGGACAGAGAGCAGTCTGATAAAGAATAACAGAAAAAAGGCATTCCAAATTGTGAAAGACCTCACCAGACAGAAGCAACCAAGAGTCAATACCATTCAAGATGAAAACAGAAAATGCCTGAAAGATGTGAGTAACATTGCAGAAAGATAAACTGTGTATTGCAAAGAACTCTTCAACCATCAGTCCACAGGAGACCCAGAGATGCTTGTAGTTCAAATCTCCTCAAATGATGATGATTTCCTCATTCTCAAATTAGAAGTGGAGTCAACAATAAGAGTTCTGAAGAATGGGAAGGCAGATGGAGTAGACCCAGCTGAACTTATCAAGACGTGGGGGGGGGGGGTGTTTCAGTGGTAGAACTACTAACAAGAATCTGCAACAAGATCTGGTAGACAGGTGAATGGCCAACACGGTGAACCCAGTCACTGATTATAACAATCCCCCAAAAGACAATCTACAGCTGTACCAAAATTACAGAACTATCAGTTTGATCAGCCATGTTAGTAAGGTGATGCTGAAGATCATCTTGAACAGAGTGAAACCACAAGCAGATGAAATGATCACTGAAGAGCAGGCCGGGTTCAGGAGTGGAAGAAGCACAATAGAACAAATATTCAATCTAAAGGTTCTGTGTGAAAATACTCACAACATCAACAAGACATTTATCATGTGGTCAGCCTTTGACAGAGTGTGGCATGAGGCATTGTGGGCAACAATGAAGAAGTTCACCATGGGTCAAAAGTGGATCAATCCCATCAAGCAGCTGTATGCCAAGGCAGTGCAGTAATTGCCCAAGGTTCTGTGGGGGACTGGTTCCAGACAACTATTTAGAGTGCATCATTAGCGAAGCCAAACAACTGTGGGACAGTCAGCATTGATGGGTGTAACATCACCAATATCCACTTTGCAGATGACATTGATGGGCTGGCAGGCAATGAAAACGAGCTTGCCACCTTAGTGAAGAACCTGGATGAAACATTTTCCTGACCTGAAATGGAGTTAAGCACTGAGAAGACAAAGCTGATGACAAATAGTGGAAAACATATCTCAGCCAGGATTAAAGTCAGAGGGCAGGAAGTGGAAACAGTAAGACAGTTCAGATATCTTGGTTCCATAATCACCAAAGAGGGATCAAAAGCAGAAATTTTGTCACAAGCAGCACAAACAATGGCATCTATGTCAAAGCTCAGACCCATCTGGAGAGACAAGAATATCTGTCTGAAAACTAAAATCAGACTATTGAGAGCACTAGTCATCTCAATCTTTTTTGTATTTATGTGATATGCCTGGACCCTGACAGCAGAATTACAATGAAGAATCCAGGCACTTGAGATGCTACGGATCCATCCTTGGCATCTCTTACATGGACCACATGACAAATGAAGAAGTGAGTGACAACATCAGGTGCAAAGTAGGCCAAAATGAAGACCTCCTTACCACCATCAAAAAGGTAAAGCTGAAATGGCATGGCATGGCCATGTCACTAGGGCCAACAGTCTATCTCCAACAGTCCTGCAGGGTGTTCAGGGTGGCAGAAGGAGAGGAAGACAGAGAAAATAGTAGACTGACAACATCACAGAATGGACCAGGAAAAGTTTTGCAGAGACACAGTCATTGGCACATGATCTAGACAAGTGGGAGAGAACTGGTCAAATGTTCAGCAGCACAGTGCCTCGACAACCAAACTAGGTCAAGAAACTGATGATGATGATGATGCTTATAGTGTTTCATAGTTTTTGTTGTAAACAAGACTAAAGTACATGTAGCTTATGGTTCTCCACTATTCATATAGGGGTGTGCAATGCAGAGAGCATAAATATCAGTGAAGCAGACTAATTATTCCAGCACTTAGCTTGCTTCCCAGTCTTATCACTGAACTGAGCATCCCTATCAGAGACTGTATCACAAGAATAGACACCACTGAATAATATGTAATCAATTGTTACAATGACCTCTTGATTAGCAATGATTGTTCTGATAAAAAAATAAACAGAAGATGAATAAAAAAAAAAAAAAAGTATTGTTGCTACTGGTGATAGATGCTACAGTATGTAAACCAGGCTAATGTACATGTCACAAATTGACATTTGTACTGTCTGAAGTCGACATAGTGATCGCGTATATTGTTTGTCTTTAGAGTTAATCCGTATTGCCGGGAGGGGAATAAAGTCATTGTCTATTAAACCAGCAAGAAAGAATCGTTTGCTGGATTCAATTGATAGTGTTCAAGACTTGTGATGCTTATTGTTCCCCCCTCCCCACGATACTAGGTGATTACATCCCAATCACAAAGCTGTTGTCTATTCAAGTTGGTATGACCGGGTTACACACTTTACTTAAAGAGTTAATCCCTGTATGTCATCTTTCAATGAAGCCATTGACAAACATCTCTGAGTAAATGGTTCTGTTTCTGGCTGAGATAATTGTTTCTTTTCATTTCATTAATTGTTAGATATGCAATGCACATGAATAGATTTTTCATATTTTCACCACAGTCCATTCAAAACTGTCTTTACGTTTGATATTATGACTGAGCACTCACAACTTTAACACACAGAACCTTAATAGCAATGGATGAAATAAAAAAGGACAAATTTTAAGGCTGGAGAAAATATTTATTGTAACTGTGCAAGAAGTGAAAAAGAGCAGACCACTTGCAAAAAAGTGATTTAAATGTCGGTATATAAAATTTAAGTTGTTATGAATGAAAAGGTGTAATTCAGAAATGATTTCATATGCTAATATATGTGATCTTCAAATGTAAATGTGATTTCATGTTTAATGATAGTTGTTGTTGATGTTGTAGGGTTTAATGCTATATAATTTTGTTTTTTTAGATGAGTACATACAATATTTTAGCCAGAACAAGCTAATAAAAGAACAGAATATATGTACAGTGATTGTGATTATTTTTCTTGACATTGTTTCAAAACTGGACCTTGGTAACTGGTATTTTTCTACAAACCTGCTAAGGGTGACCACCTGTCTTCTATTTGATGGCAGAAGCGGTTGTCTCTCATAACAGGTTTTACTTTATCTACAAAATCGCTATCTAGCACAGTCCCTATCTACAAATACTTGGTCAGATTTGAACAGAAGATTAACACATCAATCAAACAATAAGTAGTCACCTTGAACAAATCCAATGAGCAAAGGAACTGAAAACCCAATATACACATACATGAACAACAAGTAATAGGGATGCTTTACCTACATCGTGTCATTTTTAAAATAGCAAATCTGCAGTTTGAACTTGTCATTGATTCTAACAAAGATTTTATGAAAAGAATCTGCATTTTATGGGCATTTTAACTTGTCATATATTCAAGAGAAGGTGGATTCAAAGACTATTTCATACATGTACTCTGTCAATGGAAAAGGTGAGTTTAATGACTATTATCACAGGTACTTGGTACATAGGTGTAGTGCATTCAAAGACCATTTTGTACATGTTGAAAGTGGGAGTGTGTGTTGCAAGAACCTTCCACTGGTGACGTTGGGGGTAAATGGTCCTGCTGCAGGGGAAGGAGGCTAATCCCTGCCCCCCCCCCTCCCCAGCTGAAATTCTCTTGGTGAATCAATTGAAGTTAGACTATCTTTTTTCCTGATACAAAACTGAAATTCATTTGAAAATATTTATCTTTGTATGACAGAATTTCTGCATAAAGTTTGTTGATCAATCATATTTTAGCAATTGTTTTCCAGCTGATTGTATAGGTTCCATTGTATTATTATTGAAAAGTTTATCATACAAAAGTATCAGGTTCATCAAAATTGAATTTAAAACCATTGTAATACACCAGTAGGATTTTGAATGAAATTAATATCTCTTAATTACTATTACTAAAGACTTAAGACTAGTTCATAAGGACTAAACTATGTACATAAGGACTATTTCATATAGACTAAACTCTGCACATAAGGTCTGTGACTATTTCATATAGACTAAACTATGTATGTACATGAGGACTGACTATTTCATACAGACTAAACTATGTACATAAGGACTGTGACTATTTCATACAGACTAAACTCTGCACATAAGGACTGACTATTTCATACAGACTAAACTCTGTACATAAGGTCTGTGACTATTTCATACAGACTAAACTCTGCACATAAGGACTGTGACTATTTCATACAGACTAAACTCTGTACATAAGGTCTGTGACTATTTCATACAGACTAAACTCTGCACATAAGGTCTGTGACTATTTCATACAGACTAAACTCTGTACATAAGGTCTGTGACTGTTTCATATAGACTAAACTCTGTACGTAAGGAATGTGACTATTTCATAAAGACTAAACTCGGTACATAAGGAATGTAACTATTTCATAAGAACTATGACTACTGTAGCATATTTTAAAATCAGCCTTTATGATAATCCAACCATGAACATTTAATATCTGTAATCATTTCAGAATTACTTCCGATCACACATATTATAAAACATGTCAAAAACTTTAAACATTGAAATCAACCATCTCTGCTGACACTATCAAAGAGAGTGCTAACTGTTTTATGATGCTTGAAATTAGCAGCTAAATTGTCTTGCCCAGCTAAAGGCAGTTCAGTCAGGTGATGCAGTGATACTATAATTACAAATGGAAGCAAGGAATGAAATCATTTTTTTAAAAATAATTTTAAACATGGAAGATTTCATTGAGTGACCGTCAAGATTATTAATACCCCTAAACTCAGGTGGAAAATCTTCCATCTGGGAAATTCTTATGTCTCTCTGTTCATCTGTAAATAAAAGTTCACCAGACTTGCTATGGAGTTTGCATCTGCAAGAGGGGTATGATTCTTTGGTTTCTACCATGGAATCCATGGGAAAAAGGTCAATAACCAATGTAAACAGCTGCAATTACAGAACCATTTTAAATATTTTTTTTTAAAATTGTATACCATACATGTAATGAGATATGCAGCTAAAACCCCAAGATCAATGATCGAGTGGCTGGGTGTATGTGTGTTGGGTGGGTGGGGGCACAAATATATAATAAAAACCTGGCGACTGGCCAAGGAGGTGGAGTGAAAACTGGACCCTGGGACTAGAGTACTTGGCCGCAGATCACAGGTCAAATGCACCAAAATTTCATTTACAATCAAATTTTTGGATTTTCTGACTTAAACTTCATAATTCACAGTTTCAGTAGTAGGAGATATTGTATATGTGCTGGATTTTGCATTATGACCAATTTATTACTGCCTGGGGTGCTGTGTTGTGGGATGAGCTAGTTAGGAATATGCAGTGATATGCATGGAGATTTCTGACAACATACCACTGCTGTTCATCTATTTATATTTTGTTTCATCAATCCAATACTATGCATTTGAAGGATTTGAAGAATTGTTATAATTGTGATGAAAAGTCATAATAAAGTACATTAATAACTGCCAATTTACAGATTACATGCATACAATACTAACCTATCATTGAGTTTGCTTATCAAGTTTGTCAAAGTTGTACTCCCTCCCGGTAAGTACCAGCGATCCAATACACGTCCATCAAACCTTTTCTCTGCTTTTTCAAACACTGGAGATGGATTATTTTCCACTGTGACAAAAAAATAATTTTTTTTACATAAAAATAAGTTTAACAAGCACTGTGAATAGCTTCACTAAAACATTATACTTGTGAATGGGGAGGAGTAAGTTTTTGGGTAAGATATGAGGCAAGGTTTATCTTGTACAGCATTCGTCCTCTTCGACAGCCCCTTGGACAGTGACCATCTGCTTTATAATGTCAGGATCACTTGACACAAACAAGTGGTGTTCCATACTACCTCAGACTGCATGATTGCTAAAATCTTTATCACAGCCAGCTCAAAACATGTCAGATTCAACCCTCGTGAGTGACCACATTATGGGGTTTACAGAAAGATATCTTTTAAATGTTTCTTGATTTCAAAATTCAACACATTGACATTATGCAGATAAACTATCTAACTTTAATCCGTACAAAGAGATAAGTAATCCAATTATTCTAACTGCCATATGTTCTTAGAAATCCGGTTTAATCAATTTGATAATTACTGGCTATTATTGCCACAGATAAATATCAAGACAACAAAATCCAACAGGGGAGAAGCTGAAGACTTATAGATTCTCTCTCATCACCTGATAAGCTCACTTACTTCCTAAACACTGAGCATTTTGTGTAATACCTACAAACTGAAGAAATAAGTTATAAAAAGTGTAAAATGGTGTTGGATATTTTGTTTAAAAAGAAAAATAAAAGCTAAAAGAAGAGAAAGAAAGTCCTTGATCACTGCTGAGAAATTTGAAATTAGAAAGATTCAAATAAATATTATCTGTTATACATTTTACAGCAGTGGAACAATGATAAAGAGGTTTCGGCATCACAATTGATGAATATTTATAATCATTTTAAAATTACGTGACATATATTCCCTAATTAACATCCCCCCACCCCACCTGGGTCAACTAAAATAATCAAATGATCAACAAATTTTCACACTCAGCAGCTGGTTGAAGTAGGACTGTCATAATTCTTTGAACTTGCCACTCAGCTACTGTGTCATGTTGAACACTACATGTGTGCCATTGACTTCGGTATTCAATACACTGATATTTACATGCAACAGTATGATCAACTGAGACTGCTGCAGCATTTTGTTGTAAACATGGTTCAAAGAAATTTTAAGGAGAAAATAACAAATTTCAGGAGCTATTTTTAAATTCCAATACTTTGATAAAGACACAATACTGCAATTGAAGGCATGTGTACAAAATTCTTAGTTACCAGACTCAACCATGGCAACTATTGCAAAATTGTTCAAAGTATTTTCTCTAACATATTTTTAGCTTACTTTTTAATATCAACTTCCAGGACATTTTATGACAAAAAGTAAATTTCAAGGAGGTTACCAGGATATTTTCACTGAATTCAAATTCAAGTTGGATTCTAGGACCTACTTAACAATCTGGATCTGAAGCAGATGGGTATTGAAAATCTGGATCTGAAGCAGATGGGTATTGAAAGTCTGGATCTGAAGCAGATGGGTATTAAAAGGCATAGGTCGTATACTATGTTAAATTTTCTGTTCCTAAAAAGGAAATGGAGGCATTAATTAGAAAATATACAGTATTTAAACTTTAGTGACACCTTTCAAACTGTAGATGTTTAATTATTACTCAGATCTGTGATCCCTCTCAAGAAAGGCCACTTTCCTGCTGCACAATATTTTCATATACTGACAAAAATCAGAAGTAAACATTATCAAAACCCTGCAAGGAGTTGAAATGATGCTCAGAAAAAAGCAATGAATCATTTGACAGACGTTCACTTGACTTGAAGTGACATGAAGGTAATAACTGCAGTGGAATTTCGCACAAGATTTATTTTATACGAGCAAATCAAGCATGCTGATATTGATTGGCACAAATCTGACCTACCTGTCTCGTAATTCTTGTTTTTTAAAAGTCTTTTGACCAAAACATCTTCCTGCTTTTCAAGGAGCAGCTGTTCTTGGTCATCCTCCTCTAATGGACCCTCAGAAAAGAAAGCTGTCTCTAAATGGATGTTTTCAGACAATGGTAGAAAACTGACCACTGCTGACTGGACAGTCCAGGGCTCTAGGACAGCAAGACCTGCTAAACTGGGGCTGGAAAGAACCTGTAAAATTAAACATAGCCAGTGACAACAATTCACTGATATGAAATATTCTTTACAAAACTGTATCTTCCAAAGTCTTTAAAAAATCATTACATGGTTGGTTGACAGTGTTAGTAAATTTAAATAAATAAGATGAAGATTGCTCACCTATCTGACAAGTCTAAAAGATGAAGCCCACCTGAGATTGCTTACTTAATTGACAAGTCTAAAAGATGAAGCCCACCTGAGATTGCTTACTTAATTGACAAGTCTAAAAGATGAAGCCCACCTGAGATTGCTTACTTAATTGACAAGTCTAAAAGATGAAGCCCACCTGAGATTGCTTACTTAATTGACAAGCCTAAAAGATGAAGCCCACCTGAGATTGCTTACTTAATTGACAAGTCTAAAAGATGAAGCCCACCTGAGATTGCTTACTTAATTGACAAGTCTAAAAGATGAAGCCCACCTGAGATTGCTTACTTAATTGACAAGTCTAAAAGATGAAGCCCACCTGAGATTGCTTACTTAATTGACAAGCCTAAAAGATGAAGCCCACCTGAGATTGCTTACTTAATTGACAAGTCTAAAAGATGAAGCCCACCTGAGATTGCTTACTTAATTGACAAGTCTAAAAGATGAAGCCCACCTGAGATTGCTTACTTAATTGACAAGTCTAAAAGATGAAGCCCACCTGAGATTGCTTACTTAATTGACAAGTCTAAAAGATGAAGCTCACCTGAGATTGCTTACTTAATTGACAAGTCTAAAAGATGAAGCCCACCTGAGATTGCTTACTTAATTGACAAGTCTAAAAGATGAAGCCCACCTGAGATTGCTTACTTAATTGACAAGTCTAAAAGATGAAGCTCACCTGAGATTGCTTACTTAATTGACAAGTCTAAAAGATGAAGCCCACCTGAGATTGCTTACTTAATTGACAAGTCTAAAAGATGAAGCCCACCTGAGATTGCTTACTTAATTGACAAGCCTAAAAGATGAAGCCCACCTGAGATTGCTTACTTAATTGACAAGTCTAAAAGATGAAGCCCACCTGAGATTGCTTACTTAATTGACAAGTCTAAAAGATGAAGCCCACCTGAGATTGCTTACTTAATTGACAAGTCTAACAGATAAGTCCACATGAAATTGCTCAGCAAATAGACAAGTCTTGTTCCAGCAAAACACTTTCTTCTAGACTGTTCTAAATCTTAGAGATCAAATCCTATTCCAACTCCCTTTCACTCTTGTGACTGAAACATTTTTTGGCAATCGTATGTTAACTGTAGAAAATAACAAATATTTTTAACTGCAAAATTATATGAGGATTATCAAGAAATTTAATTAATTGACTGAACTCACAACCTTTCAAAACACAATTAATTACTTCTTTTCCTTTGTATCTAAGTTTATGCATATTTTCTGTATAGCCGTCTCTGCGCGCATCGAGATCACTGATGCTATGCTTTTTGTTACTGTTGGGGTAACAGTACAAATAAGCTTTGCTTTCTACTGAATCCCCAAATCATATGTTTGTAATTGTATTTGACAAAGTTTCTGACAATATAATTAAACTCAGTTGTATTCCCCTAGCCAAAAAACACTCTACATGCTACATAATCTGCCAGTGAGACTGATGGCCTCAAAACTGCCCTATAAATGATAAACTCATCATTATGGTAGGAATGTTAACTTATCTAAATTCACATCAGCTTTTTGTGATACAACTGTTGGCACAAAGATAATATTCCTACTTTCTGGTATGCCAAAGAGCAAAGGTAGAAGAAGAATAATGGAGTATTACTGCCAAAATGCAGCTTTCACAACATCTGTAATGATAAATGAGTTAGATAGGTTCATTAGGTAGCAATAGCACAGACCTAAAAAAAGCTTTAATATTCATCAATAAAAGGAGATCATTGAGAACAATCCTCCTAGAAACAGAGGAAGCAAAATTATCAGCAGCACCCTTAAGAGGGAGGAAACAATGTTTTCTACCCTTTCCTCTCCTTTTTTAAAGCAGACGGATTGATACAAATGAGACGCGACCTCAATACAGATTGGAGCTATCAAAGGAAGCTTGCTTCTTTTCCTCTAAAAACCTGGATGACAATGGCGAGAAACGACTCATACTTGTGGCTGAACATATTTTTGCTACAGATTTAGCATGAAGCTTGCTCCTAAATTTCTCAGATGGAAAGTAGATTAGGAAAAACAATTTTAAGGGTAAGATTCTCCAAACAACGTCTAACATTGACCACAACACCTACGATAAATTCCAAATTGGTATTAGTGAATAAGACACCAGTCTTTGCAGCTTGGTAAAACTGGAAATCTGAGGATCCAAAGAAATGGCCTGGCCTTTTTAGAACTTGAGTGTGTTGGAAAAGGATGGCATATAGCCCCTAAGAGTAGAAACTGAGCTTAGTTTTTAATAGAAATAGAAATTAACCACACCATTATTATACATTCAGCTAGGATTAACATGTTTCCTACTGCACAAATCACAAAAGATTCTTCATTTTGCATCATAGGTCTTGGACATGGACCATCTCCTTGCCAAAAAATGCAATTGTCAACCTTGCTTAAAAATTTGTCCTGGCATATAAGACTGCTTGAGATGAACCAACTGTTAAGGTGGAGGATCGGTGGTAGGTTATTCATACAAAATCCTGAACAGCAGGGGTTCTTCTTCTAAGGCAATGTCATGGGTTGATCTCCCAACAAACTAAGATCACTGAACCAAATAGGCTGAGCAGTGGAGATCCTGACTTTATGGAGACTATTAGAATAATTCTGAATAGTGGAAAGGCATAACCAAAAAGATGATCCCATCTCAGAATGAAGGCGTCCATTTTCCAGGTCTTCTGGTCTGGGAGAAGCTTGTTCAGTCTCTTCAAGAACAAGTCCAACAAGGGTACCACTCTCTTCACCAATATCTTAATTTATCATTCCTCTGTAGTGGTAAGGGTTGATTGTTTCAAAAAGCCTTAGTGGTTTGAACAGCAAGTTGGATGGGCAGTCCACTTATCCTGTATGATGAGACTTGAACAACGTGGACCACAGACATGCATTATGTCACATCAGATCTAGGTTGGCTGAAGTAGTCAGCACAGGAATGGTGAGCTATCCAGTTAATGACTAACAATCCTGGCTACACAGTTGAGTGGATATGTGAATTGCTGCTAGCTTTTGTCAAGGGTCAAGAGAACAGTACTAAAGGCACCCGAGCGAGTTTCTTTGTACCAGCATGATGAGAATGGCACAGGGGCTTGACTTCTGTGATGATAGCTTTAGAATTCCCAGGGTCACCAATTCTACCTGACAGCAGGTCACTGGTGTCGTTAATTCTAGCTGATTTTGGAAGAAGCCAAAAGGATGGTATCTCTTCCTTGTCATTGAAATCTAACGATATTTAAACTTCATAGTCTTGAGTAGTGGTAGGTGATGGGCATTCTGTAGCAGCTAACACCCATACATTTCCTTGACTGTGAAACTAAAGTCAGTTTGTTCTGTGGCCAGATCTAAATACTGCTGATGTGTGTGTGATTTAGATTTTAATGAAGCTTTAACACTTTGTATTGATGTCTAGCACTGAGGCATCATGCCACAGACATGTATCATGATGTCCCACTTAGTCACATTACCCTGACATGTGGCCGAACAATCCTAACACTAACCTCTTAATGCTGAGTGCCAAGAGAAGCTGCTATTAGTACCATTTTTTATAAGTTTTGGTATAACTTGGCCAGGGTTCAAACCTGCAAACTCCCACATCTGAGGCAGATGCTCTACAACTACCGCAGATTTGTAGGAGCTTTGCCATGTTCATGGTGTCCAACCAGGTTCTGCTTGCAGCTAAGGATAAGCTGTACCAGATGGCATTAATGGCTCAACTCCGTCTTCTTTGAAAATGTCACTAACTCTGCCATGTGAATAAGCATATGAAACTCCAGCACAGCTGGCTGGTTTTTCCTGATGGTCAGCCTGATGCTGGTGGTATTGAAGATGGTCCAGCTATCACCAGTGCCAGCCACTCCAAGGGTCTGATTAGACAGACACATTTTTCCATAAAATTTCCATCATACTAAGGGTATGTTGCCAATGGTAAGCTAAACAGAAATCCAAGTTGGCCATTCAGGGAAGAGGAGAGATTGTGCCCACTGGGCAGTCTAAAATGGGGGTACTCTCCTCATATGAGTTAAAATTAGGACGTGACGAACTTTGGGGGAGGGAGACCAGCATCCCACACAAGACTCACTATGGAGGATGACTTTGGACATATACTGAGGCCTCAACTTTATTTTTTCTTGACTTATTCCATCTTTCCCCTTTTGAATACTGCTTTGAACTTTGTGCATTTCATGCTCTTTAATTGTGATTCCTACTGAAACAACACAAGAAGAAAAAAACACAACATAAATTAGTAATTCAGCATGTTACAAACTCTCTAATACTGTGGCCCAGACTTCCTCTGTCCATGTATTACATAAGTTGCTTGGTATAGACAATGAAAGCTTAGTACATACAATACATAATTCATGGTTGTATTTCTTTGCTTTGAACTTTTGCATTTCATACATTTAGCTGACATTTCTGCTGATACAACAATATGAGAAAATAAAGCAAAAATTAGTAAGTCAGCATTTGACTAACTCACTAATACCACCCCCGTTACTAACGGAGTAAGCAAAAATAGTCATTGTTATGCTAAATCATAAATGACAATATGAATTCAATGATAGCATTTTGTACTGTGGTTTCAAAATAGACTAAGCCTGTAAAGGTGACAAAGTCACTCAAAGTTTGGAAAAAAAATCTTTTTAAAAATGTAAAACAACTGGAACAAAAATGATTGTCCATCACAAGAAATCCAAATTTAAATTTTGATGGTCCCATTTTAACACTACGATGCTTGGATTGTTGGAAATATAAGGCACATGTTATCAGTACTGCAGCGAGCTTAAAAATTAGGGACTATTTGTGGTAGTAGTAGGAGGTAACGGACAAAAGTTATTGCCCTTTGTCTATTTAAGCTCTGTGTGTGTGTGTGTGTGTGTGTGTGTGTGTGAGAGAGAGAGAGAGAGAGAGAGAGAGAGAGAGAGAGAGAGAGAGAGAGAGAGAGAGAGAAAGTACATGAGTGAGGAATATATCTCACAAAGAAATAGGGAAGAAGTCAGTGAAGAGAATCAAAATTTTGAATGTTTAAAACAGTCACTTAAAACAGACCTTTTTTCTACTCACTTGAAAAAAAAACTTTCACTGATGTTCATGTAAATATTAAAATTTTCTAAGCTTATTTCAGTGAAATTGAATAATTTCCTTTCCGTGAAGAACTGTAACCCCCAAAATAGGTTACTATAAAAAAATAGGTGACAAATATTGCAGTACAAGCCTTTTTCATTCAACATTTTTAGGATATGTGAAGAAAAAAAAACATTTTCCTTTACAAACAATCAACCTAAAAGTTACAAAGAGTAATAGTAGTCCTGAGTGGCAGAGTGGTCTAAAGCGCTCTCCATTACGGATCACTGCCATCTCACCTCTGCCTGAGTGGGTTCAAGTCTTGGATTCAGCCAATATGGGTATGTGAGAAAGCTTGCCAGTAGCTTCTCATAGGTCGGTGGTTCTTTCCGGTGTTTTCAAAGGTTCTTCCTCCACCATTAATACTGGCTGCCATGTATAGCCTATCTTGTGCTGGATAATGGCATTAAACCCTACAACAACAACAACAACAAAGAGAAATAATGTGATCCAATCAGCCTAAACTGAAACTCAAAAGAGCTAATACTGTATTTAAAAGGTAAGATAGGAGTGGGATTGGGGGTACACAGAACTGAGACAAGTGAAGTCAACTTTGCCTTCTGTGTGTATAGCCAAATGACAGGCACTGGAGCAAATATTTCACCATAATTGTGGGGGTACCAAATTTTCTGGATTTTGTGGTTGCTAAAGACCACAAATTTTTAGACCTAATGAAAAACAATAATCTTTTCTTTGAAACAACAAAAAAACCTCCAAAGCTAACAAAATTAAGCTTTAACAAATTGCCATTTTTGCACAACCTAAAAAATTAATATACAAAATGAATTCACACTAAATGAACAGGACTGAACATTTTCTCAAGACACAGAAATCCTGAGTTCATGCTAGATTTTTCTGTACACACTTTTGAAAGTTTCATTGGTCTCTTAAAACAAATAATTAATTCAAGATAACAAAAATGAAATCCTGAACAAACCAGTATTTTCTTTTGCTGAGATAACCTCCTCAAGAGTGCCTCAAAATGACTTGCTGAATTATGGTTATCCACATTTTGTTTGTCAATGGTACACACAAACACTCTATTTGTCTCTGCTGGCAGTGGAAGCAGCCATTTAGACAGAACACCATATACACTAAGTTGGCAATTTCCTGATTCAAGAACAGATTCTCTCTGAGTACCCTCTATAAAGCTCGACAGAATGTATGATTCACTCTGTTCATCTAAGGAGTTAACCTGAATCCCATTCAAACTGGTGTCATTATTTCTATCCCTGTAAAAAAAAAAACAAAAAAAAACTTACAGATTGTATAAAATTTGAGCGCATATTTAAAAAATGGTTTTAGGATCAAATTCCAATTTTTAAAAAAAAGGCAATTATCACCAATAAAACACATCTATAATCAAGTAAAATCATGTTTCTTAGATTAGAATAAACCATTACCAATGCATGCTCTAGTTCTTTACAATATTGTAACTAGTAACCTATGTAGAGTATAAACAATGTTATAACTAGTAACCTATGGTCTGTATATACAATGTTATAACTAGTAACCCTGTGGTCTGTATATACAATGTTATATCTAATAACCCAGTGGTATGCATACAAAATGTTATAACTAGTAACCTATAGTCTATACATGTATATACAATGTTATAACTAGTAACCCATGGACATCATACAAATTGTAATGACTAGTAACATATGGTCCGTATAAACAATGTTATAACTTGTAACCTATGGTCTGTATATACAATGTTATAACAAGTAACCACTGGTCTGCATAAAAAAATATTATATGTTGTAACCCATGTTGTGTATGGTATAACTAGCAACCTATGGTCTGTATAAAAAATGTTAAAACTATTAACTCATGTTGTGTATAAACAATACCATAATTATTGTCATGTTGTGTATGAAAGTTTTAAATTTTAACTGGGATAAATTCCAAAGACTGGATTATCATTACTGGGATAAAATCCAATGACTGGATTATCATTACTGGGATAAATTCCAAAGACTGGATTATCATTACTGGGATAAAATCCAATGACTGGATTATCATTACTGGGATAAAATCCAATGACTGGATTATCATTACTGGGATAAAATCCAATGATTGGATTATCACTAAAACAGTAAATGGTTCCATACATACATCTGATAAATACAAGATATATAACTATAGAAAAACATCTTGTTAATATCATAATCATTACCACCATGTACAATATACAAAATTTTCAGTCAGTTATTTATTCTTATTTCGATGAAACGCTAAGATTCCTTATGAAACAATGTTTCTCTCAATTGGTACCAATTGAACAACACTGTTATAGACCGAACCATGTCTTAAGCAACCAGGTCAGTTAACTGAAGAAAATGATACATGTACCCAAAATGTTTCCGAGGGTAGGGTGGGATGGGGTGTAATGAATGCAGGCAGTAAAATATGTGCTTCATTGATACAGTTACCATCTTAAATCAATACATATTAAATGGGAAATACATCTGTAGCAGACCTGCCAAAAATGACGCATCAATCTCAGTAAGGCAGTTGATTTTTTTCAGTAAGATTGACCAGTTTTCAGTAAGTATGTACAAAAATATCAATAACTGCTATTGTAAAGCTGGAAAACATCATTAAAAGTTTGATGCAGTGACAATAAACATTATGTTTAACTGAAAAATTTGTAAAGGTACACATAGATTTTATTTACCACTAGAACAGTTGCACAAACTCTAGTTCCAAACTCTATGCAGCTCAATGCCTTGCTGCTATCTCTAAACTTAACATAACTCTTGGAAATTCTTTTCCATTTCAAATGATGACAGCAATCATATCTCCCACCACGAGACATACCCAAATTGCCATGTGACGTAAAATAAACATAATTGTGTCCTTTCCAGCTTTTATTCACAAGAGTCTGAATACTCTTTGCTAATCTTCTGAGCTGATTATTAACAATTGTCTAGAAGCTTATTTTCCATTTTATCTTAAACATGCATAACTTTCTGGACACCATTTTAAAACAAATCTATAATCAACAGTTTGATCCTATAGATGCTCTGCATGAACATATAGGTGCAGTTTAAAGCGTCTAGGGTGCTGCTGTAAAGTTAGTACGGTTCCCTAATTTTACAAATTCTATGATGTAACCCTGAACCAATTATCTGGATTTTTCGACAATGATCATTGTTCTGTAGTTTTTGGGTAATAAGCCATAAGTACGTAATTTAAGGGTAAATTTTCGTAAGGCTGATGGCAAAATCGCAAGAGTTGGCAGGTCGGCTTTAGCGAAAACAGAGAAGGAATATATACATGTTTATATATACACCGTGTACTCAACCATACACATTGAATCCATAACACAAGTAATTAGATCCAAAAAATGCACACACACAGATTAAAAATATTCAATAATTTTGTCACAGGTCATATAGGTCTGAATTCAGTTGATATACAAAGCACAATCATATAACAAATGATTTATTTTTCAGAATGTCCCAAGTCAGTATAAGTTAGTTTGCATTTACTTTTATTTAAGTTTGTTACTAAGTTCTTTGAAGAAAAAGTACTTTGTTTTTATTGAAGAGTGTAGTCTACTTTTTATTTTTGAAAGGTGCATGCATTATTGGAGTCACAGCTAAAGGCCAGCTTTGGAGAACCAAATAAATGCCCATTTCTTATTATGGCAGCAACATCAAACAAATGTATGGCATGATTGAGACTGATTTTTTTCTTCTCTATTTACTTAGTACATTTCCATAACAGTCGGTGCTTCAAAGGTAATGTTGTCTTTGGAAATTGCAGCAAACTATCTTATCTGGGTATATTTTTTAAAAAGCAATTATCCGTTGTTTGGTCTATTGTAGTTAATATCTCCTGCCTACTGAATAAACCAACAATATGGTTTTTTTCACATTTGTGGTAATGGGGTGATGCTGCCATCCACTCATGCGTCAGAAATTTAGCAACGGGGCAACAGATGATTGATGCAGGTGTTCTGGTCTGATGACTAGGATTAGTACAGAAAATGTGGGTGTTCTAAAGGATTTAATTCTGAATGGAAAGAAAAGGAATTTTATTTATCATCAACACACAAATGTCAGTCTATGTAAATATATTAATTACTAGTGCAGATGAAACTCTGACAAAAGATAAGAGTACGAGACAATGCCCTGACTCATTCATCTTTGCTACCAGAAATGTCAACAACGAAAAAAGCGTATATCTAACAACATACAGTAAACATACTCAATGTCAACAACGAAAAAAGCATATATCTAACAACATACAGTAAACATACTCAATGTCAACAACAAAAAAAGCGTATATCTAACAACATACAGTAAACATACTCAATGTCAACAACAAAAAAGGCGTATATCTAACAACATACAGTAAACATACTCAATGTCAACAACAAAAAAAAGCGTATATCTAACAACATACAGTAAACATACTCAATGTCAACAACGAAAAAAGCATATATCTAACAACATACAGTAAACATACTCAATGTCAACAACGAAAAAAGTGTATATCTAACAACATACAGTAAACATACTCAATGTCAACAACGAAAAAAGCGTATATCTAACAACATACAGTAAACATACTCAATGTCAACATAAGCAGATTATGATTCAACAATGCACTTTCAAATTTGTTTGTCAATATGGACAAAGAAATTGTTTATGTAACAACGGATAAATTTCAGTGGTTTTTATATCCAGTTTGCAGCTTACATTCATGGGGCCTCTGAAATTCTCCACTACAAGCCAAAGGTTTAATATTTACAAGTTTAAATACCCAACAATGTTGCCAATACAAAAATCGCCAGATGGTATATTTTGCCACCAGTTAGGACAATAAATCCACAGTTTGCGACATTGGCGAAGCCCTATGCAATCCTAGAATTACATTTTACATTTTATTTTTGTACCATGTTATTGCTGAATTCATGTTATAATGGAGCGTGCTATAGCAGGGACACACTGTATTGTTCTCCCACAAATGATAGTGAATTCATTGTTGCTGACATGATGTTTCCTCTAATCAAGCCTGAAGCATTCCAAACTATTCTATTCTGTCAATATGAACTCTATTTAACATCATTATAATCCACTGTCAAGTGCCAGAAAGACATATTCTTTGAAGATGCAAAGGTTCTGACCACTAGCTGAGTAGCTCAGCTTTGAGGCATCTGCTGTCTCAACCATTACTGTTTGTTTGTTTGATTAGGATTTTTAATGTAGCTTTAACAATTTTTCAGTCATATCGCTACAAAGTCTGCAGTGAGGCAGTTTATAGTGATGTCTAGCACTGGGGCATCATGCCGCAGACATGTAGCATGATGTCCCACCCAGTCAAATTATCCTGACACCAGGCCGACCCGTCCTAACACTAGCATCCTAATGCTGAGTGCCAAGTGAGGCAGCTGTTAGTACTATTTTTGTAAGTCTTTGGTATAACTCAACCAGGAATCGAACACACAACCTCCTGCTTCTGGATGCTCTAACCACTAGTCCACCTGAGCGATTTTGAAAAAAGTAAAAGTAGTTCTGCTTTCTAGTAAATCTGTAATTCAATATTCATGAGCTAGAAATATTTCCCAATACATGTAACATGAATGCTCTCTTTATGTATGAACCTGCACTGAAATGAGTATGCAATACCAACCTAAACACAAAACTCAACTGAAGTAACAAAATTATAAGATTTAGTTACCATTAATCAAAAGGGGTTGGTTCATATGTGACATAAAGATGTATTTACAAATCCCTGTCATACCCAATTTTGAAAAAAAGCAACCCACTTTGCTCACCCAAACATAATATGCTGCCTATTACCTAACAAAATAAGGTCAGAAATGGCTAGGAAAACTACGTGCATAAATCTGTGGTACATTTTTTAAATAAACATATAAAATTTTGAACTTATCTCGAAATAATTTGACAATTTATCTAGAATTATAAATGTCAAGTTTAATACTGAGGTTGGTGTATGTAGGCACTAGTACTGGGTATGATTAGTTCATTCTATCCAATGAATTGTCAATTTTAATTTGTTGGAGTCATTTTTAGTATGCTTGGTGATGGTTAAGTGGCTTGTAACTCAAAGTTTAAATGGTTTACTAGCTCTTAGATTATGCCAAAAAAGATATTAATTACAAACTGCTATTCATGTATTTTACTTTTCCTGAAAGATCTTTATTTATCTAAAATATAAAACAAGATCTATATACAAACAAACCTGTATGCCTATTCTGCACAGTGTTGATCAGAATCATATTTAAGCATAAAACTAAACCAACCCCAAGGAAACATGGAAATTGGGTCACGGACACCTAATACTGACTGATATGCATGTACTCATAAAAATGCATCTAGATACAAAGCTGCATGGCTCTAATGATGACCAAGAATCCAATCTAATTATAAAACTTTACCAAAGTTACTGAAGCATTGAAAATCAGGTCACAATGACCTATTTTATGTGGAATTATCATGAGACTTGAACTTACTGGGCATGAAAATCTGGCTTGATGAAAAATGTAATAAATATGTGATGGCCAAACAAGAATAACACTACATGCCCCTTTCCACAATCATGACTAGGCATAAAATGACATTTCAAGACGGAAATCTTTCTGAAGCAGGAGTCTTTTTTCAAAGCAGCTCATGGAATTCTGGGTGAATCAATTTCCTGTCACTCTTCTATCAATGTTATTTTATATTTTGAACTCTTATTTCATGCATTCAGTGTCATGTGATCTTAATATGAACAGAATAATGAAATGTTTGTAATTAGCTAGACATAAGTAAACAAAAAAAATACTCTTTTGGGCTGTAGCTTCAAGGAAGTGCAAATTTCAATGCCAATTGAACAAAAACAAATTGTCAATCATGTACAAGGGCATATGGTGAAATAATTAACTGACTTAAAATGTGTACAGTATATATTCTCCATGTATGTATCATGTTAATATGCAAATAAAATATATTCCAATAATTTATACGTACATATTTTCAATATCAACTGTAGTTGGAACCAAAGTAACATCACAAATGGTATTTTCATCTGAAAAGAAAACAAATCAGATCATAAAAGCTATAATGTGACTATATCTGAAGCAGTTGAAAAATTAAGTTAGACAAAATTAAGTTAGACGTGTGTGTGATGACTGTCCCTAGCATTTACATGTCACTTGAATGTGTGTATGATTTGGATTTTTAACACAGCTTAAAAAAAAATTCAATCATGTTACTACAATGTCTGCAGTGTCACAGTTTATAGTTATGACTAGTACTGGGGAATCATGTCGCAGACATTTCGCATGATGTAAATCACATTATCCTGACATCAGGCCGACCAGTTAATGCTGAGCACCAAGGTAGGCAGCTGATAATACCATTTTTGTAAGTCTTTGGTATGACTTGGCTGGGGATTGAACCCACAAAATCCAGCATCCAAGGTGGACACTCTAACCACCAGGCCACCGGAGCAGTCCATATGACAGTATTTTTGTGATCACTGTAACTAGTGTGTACATATGTCACATGAGAGTTTGAATGAGCTCTGTGTGTCATGCTTAATTGGCCAAAGGCTGTGGCCTCTTCGTCATAACTTAAGACCCTTTTGAAATCCACACCTAAAAACTGGACCCAAGGAGAGACAAATTCAGCTAAGCAAATAACATTGGCTCATGGGTCTCTTCATATCCTCTGAGACTTGACACAAAAAGCACAGAGGTGGGGCTTGGAAACAGGGATAAGTTTAAAAACACTAGTAACAAAGCAAAAGCGGGTCTAGTTAAATATTAATAAATATTAAATATAAATATGTGGTATTAAGATGCAAAAGGGATTCCAGCTATTTTCTTTTTGGGTAAAAGCATTTGCAAGTATGATGTTTCTTTTGGTCATTTTCAGTCCGATGTACACCACAAAAGTGCAATTCTTTTGTGTCATCATTTGTGTTTATGTACTTTAGGTACAAAATAACAAATTCCCAATGAAGTTTCTTAATGTCTCTTACATCAATACGTGTAATTCATTTTTAATTTAACCACTTCCACATTCCACAACACTGCCATGGCAAAGGAATAGACAGCTTTCTCTGATTTATAAAGTTTTGTGAAGGCCCTGATTAGCTTTGTGGAGTTTAATGCAATGTTTAAGCTAGACTATACATGATGGCCAGTATATTAGGCTGAAGGAAACACCAGAGGAGAATCACCAACCCAAGGGAAGCTACTGGCAATCTTACCCACATACCCATGTTGGCTGAACCAAAGCTTGAACCAACATGGACAGATTTCAGATGCAAGTCATCTGGAATGACATAGACCTTTGACCATTTGGCCACTCAGGGGCCATTCTTTAAGTTAGAAAAAAAAAATGATAATGATGGGCAAAATGATGCCATTTCTTTATTATGCCTGAATGTTTCATCAGTCTTAAAAAGAAACTTGAACAAAGGAAGAACAATGAAGGTGTGCAGTCAATTAGAATAATAAATTAAACAAGTAAAAAATAAAATGAACTGACTGTACTGTACTGCACATTCTGGTCAATTCCAGTAGTTCTTTCCACTACTATTATTGACTCTTGTGCACCAGATGAGTTAAAATACTACAGGTAAAAATCACAAAATTTCCTGTTTCTTAGGTGCACGTCTGTTACACTAATGTGGGTGATTAACTACTTTTATATTCTCTTCCGCATTCTATAATACAGCCATGACATGGGAATGGAATTCTTCCTATGTTATTCCTTTCATAAAGTATTGTAATAACTTACTCTATGGAACCATGAAAACCTTATTTGTCACTAAAAATACTGACAGATGCTTGCTGTCTCACTATGTTCCTAAAAAGAATTGGGGTATATGATCGTATACTGGCCTAGAGGAATTTAAAATGCCTTTATAACATAATGGTCAAGATAGGGATGTTGTGAATACCTTTGAGTTGTTATCTGAGCGCTAAAAAAACCTTTATTACATCATTGTAATTGTTAACAGAAATTACAATGCTACAATGGTAAAACCACCAAAGAATATTAGGTTACTTCATTTTCTGATTTTGATTTCTAAACCATTATACATCAAGTATTTTCTGGCATATATTTTTCCCTCAGAAATTGTGTTTTGCCCAGATTAGAAAGACATTGGGGCACAGTGTCCCATGTTTTTGGTATCCAAGGTGTAACAGTGGGCAAGAGATCGTTATGTTGCACTAAAGTCGAATGATTGTATAATTTTTATAATGACTGCACACAGAATGACAGCTACATAGTCAGTTTTGAATAATAAAAAAAAACAGCCCTATTACACACATAACCTAATGGATGATTCCATTTAGTCATGCACATTGTATACAATATTCTTTTATTTCTTCCCAAAATAAAAAGGTACTTTTATAACAGGTTGGTCCCATATAAAGGTCCACATAACTCACCTAATATTATTGAAACTGGAAAAGTTGTGACAGATGACCTTTTCACACGATTAATGTAAAAATCTAAAACAGATGTGACAGGCAACAGAAAGGATGTGGAGCCATTGAGCTCTTTATCTGGTGTATTGCTCTCTTCACTTCTTTTTGATGAGCTGAGAGAAGTCACATCAATAAAGCATGGACAACCAGACTGAACCAAACTGTTGATAGGTACAAGGCCTCCATCAAGGTCAATCAGTGATTTCTGTACATACTGAATGCAACTTTTCTCTACATGATCCTGCAATTAGAAAATAAATATAAGAGAAATAATAGTATTTACTATATTAAATAAGCTGTTACAGTAGTATTAGTATTCATTTGAGTCATTGTTTCTATGTCTCTTTTTTGTATTAAATGTGACTTAGTTTGTATTTTATTACTTTGAAATATAACAGCAGCTCAGTACATACATAGAACTGGCATATACATGTACATGTATGTCTTACAGGGCAAAGTTACAATCTTAACTAATCATTTTCTTCTACATGATTGCAATTGTTCATTTCTGTGACAACAAATCAATCTACTTTTTATTAACAATGCTTTTGAGGGATGATCAATTGATGCATCTAAAATTACATGTGCTGCTCGTTTGTCAAGTTTATAAATCCTGTAAATGTCAGATTTAGCATTTTCCCCATACACATGAATAATAATCCATTGTTAGAAGAATATATGATATGTAGTATAGATTGCACATTTCCATAGGGTAAATATTTCTTGATTCTGCAGAGTATATATACAGTGGGGCCTTGACTTACGAGTGTCCAAACTAACGAGTTTTTTGAGATACGAGTCGTCTCTCGGCCGAGTTTTTGCTTTGGGTTGCGAGCTAAAATTCGGGTTACGAGCCAGCCTCAGATACCCCACCGCCAGTTGGTGCAGCGAACGTCATAGTGAACGCATGAACATCCGCCAAGCATCCCATGTCTCACTCATTACCTTTAAGCAGTCAGCTCGCAGTGGAAGCATTAGTGTTGTGCTCGCATTTGTGCTTGCAGTTATTTTGCAAAGAAGCAGATGATATGTATTGAATTAAAGAAAGAAATTATGGAAAAACATGACCAAGGTGTGGGTGTAGTCAACTTGACGAAGCAGTACGAGCGTAGCACTTCCACGATCTGCACCATACTGAAGCAGAAGGAGTCAATAAAGGCTATCACGCTAGCCAAGGGCATTAAAATAATTAATAAACAGCGGATATATCTCCATGAAAATATGGAGAAGCTGCTGATGGTGGGTTGACGGAGAAGCAGCTCGCCGGAGATACCGTGACGGAGGCTATAATCTGCGAGAAGGCATGAGCTATTTACGCTGATTTGCTGCAGGTTCTCTACCTTCCACACAACATCACCCCTATCCTGCAGCCCATGGACCAGCAGGTGATTTCCAATTACAAGAAGCTCTTTACCAAGCACCTGTTCCGACGAGGATTTGAGGTGACGGAGAGCACAAACCTCAACCTTAGAGAGTTCTGGAAGGACCACTATAACATCAGGATATGCTTCAGAATTATTGATATTGCGGTGGTTTTGGAGGTCCGGAACGGATTAATTCCATTTCAATTCATTTCAATGGGGAAAATGAATTTGACATACGAGTAATTTGAGTTACGAGCTCCGTCAAGTCAATTAAACTTGTAAGTCAAGGCCCCACTGTATATATATATATATATATATATATATATATATATATATATATATATATATATAGTGATTCCGGCCTAGTAGTTAGAGCATCTGCCTCTGATGCAAGAGGGCATGAGTTTGAACCCCAGCTGAGTCATACCTTTCATCACTATAAACTGTCATAATGCAGACATCGTAGCAATACAACTGAAAAAGTTATAAAGCTATGTTTAAAAAAATCCAAATCACTATACACATACAATTTTGGGGACTATGAGCCTAGAGCCGCATGCTAGGCTCTAGTATCTATGGCTAACAACACAAGATGGTAACCACCTCTAACCTAAAAAAATGTTTCAAAATTGGTGAATAATACCAGTCGCAGGCAAATCTTCTTAGCACAGTTTTCTAAAGTGAAATATTGGAGAAATTCATACTCTCCTCATTTTTAAGTCTTGTATCTCTTTAACAATAATTATACATTAATTTTTTAAATAATTATCTGTCATACATTGCCAGTGACAGTTGAATAAGAAAGTAAAAAGATATGACAAATAATGTGTCATATGCATCAACACATAATATCAATAAAAAAGTTTTTTTTATTACATTGAGTGATGTATACAAGAAATGTACTAAGATACTGAAAACATAACCTTGCACAAAAGATTTGGATCCAACAAAACTCATTTTACATTTCATTTATTCCACTTACAAGTTTTAAAAGCAATATTTTTTTTCATTTGTAAACTGAACATCATTAAAATTTAAAGTGTTCAATATTTATTTTGATTTATTTTACACCAATGTACTGCTTTGTATGCAGTAATATAAAGTCAGGTCTGCTTATCTAAAAACAATATGTTCCAAATATTTCTTCACCGGTCAATTTCAGGTTAAATATAACGTGTATAATTGGTCTCTATCTGTTGAACAATATATTTTAAAAAGGAGGTCACAACTGGACAAAACCAAACAAATCATAAGCTTTTCATGAAAAACAAGAGTTCTTTGTTTTCAGAGACATGTATTTTACGATTTATAAAAAATATGTGAAGATAAGAGTCTATGTCAAAATTGACTCTGAAATCTTCAATAGTTTGTACACATTGTAAGTATAAATGATAGTTTCCATGTTTTCATTATCAATAAATTTTGATTTCGATTCCATTCATTTTTTTTAATTGAAAAATGGGTAACTCTTTAATGACAAATAAATATTTTTGTACACATTGTAAGTATAAATGACAGTTTCCATGTTTTCATTATCAATAAATTTTGATTTCGATTCCATTCATTTTTTTTTAAATTGAAAAATGGGTAACTCTTTAATGACAAATAAATATTTTAACATTCTTTATTTTCCTTTCAAGCCTATTAAAATGTAGTTTAAATTCATGGACTATCCATTATTTTCTACTGGAAAAGTGGCATGTTCTAAAATGCAGTGTCAATTTATTATAGGCTAGAAAACTCCCATTTATAAGCCAATCTGATAGATATTTAGTTTTCAAACATTAAATGATTTGCAATGAATACAACTGCAAACATTTTTTATAATAAACTTTTTACACCAACCCTGATCATATCATTGAGCAACAAAAGGTATCTTAAGAAAATCTGTGATCGATTTATGCTGAGAATATTTTATAGAACAAATCCTAGCCTGAAACATACCATGCAACATGGAGTTTAATCTTTGCAAATTTATTTTGGCAAAGACGACAGTAAACATCATAAAATATTTTCACTATATTTTGTGCATCGTGGTGAAGCAGTATCAGATTAAATGAATGACTGATGAAAAATGATTGCCAGCATGGCAAACGTGTATTTTATAACTAGTATCTGTTTTATGTAGTTGGATTGGACTGGTATTATTTTAAATGTCAATTATTTGATTACACTGATGCTTCATCCAACACTTGTCTTTGTCTATTAGAATAAATTTAATTTAAGTTTTATTTATACTTTTTCAAATCACATAATCAGCTGTTTGGCAACTGCCATGTTCAAACAATTCCTCAAATTATTTGTTAAATATAAATATTATAGTCCAAATCTAATAAAACTTTAGTGGACCTTAAGTCACTACCAACAGTAGCATTTGGTATCAACCCAGGCCAAACTGTCTTTAGGCCAAAATAACTGAGCCTTTGTAATTACCATTTTTTCAACCTCTAGATCAGAATCAATCCACAGCAGTGACAACTTTATATCCTGAAATGCATCGAGCAATGATGGTGGCATAAATGAATCTCGAAAGATTTCTGAATCTAACACTCTTTTCCCTGTGAATGCTTTCATTTGTTTACTATTTTTGGGGCAAGATGTGAAGAGTGCAACATAGTTCTTGTGTCTGATTGTCCCTGTCCCAAACTCCTTCCTTCTGTGCCTATTCTTTACTGGTGAAGACAAATCTGGATTCTCCCATGGGAAATCACCAAGGAGCTCCGTTAAAGCTCGATTTAGGAGTTCAGTCGGAACATGCTTGCCCTGCACTTTCGATGTGTGGCTTCGACTGGCATCAGAATGCTCTTCGTATCTCCTCTCAAGTTCATTTTCAAACTCTTCAAAGTATCTCTTCTTAAATGGCCTGAACTGAACCTGTTGCACTTTAAATACGTAGGAGTTTGAAGAAAAGAAATTGTAACCCCACTTCAGAGGCAAACGTTTCAACCTCAGTGCTTTGCTACATGTTTGTTTGTCTACTGTTGACGAGAGGTAATGCAAAATTCTGAAGCAGGAGAGCGACGTAATATTTGCAAGACTTGAAGAACTTGTGTTGTTAAGCAAATTAATTTGGTTTATGTCAATAAGAAAGACTATCTGTATCTCTTTCAACTGTTTAGACATGTTGATTGCTTTGTCTGGATAAGAGAACCCAGTTATATCATCGATTTCTCCGTTATTTTGTGATTGCCGCCGCCATATCAATTTCGACCCGGAAATGTTTATCATAGAAGACTGGGATACATATATTGTTTGAAGAAGCTATTTAAGCACTTTGAAGTAATACAAAATTAAGAACACCAGTCAGAGAGAGAGAGAGAGAGAGAGAGAGAGAGAGAGAGAGAGAGAGAGAGAGAGAGAGAGAGAGAGTAAAACTTGACGTTTTGTAATAATACATATGAATATTGGTCAAATCTTAATATGGAATAACCATCTGTTTGTAATTTAACTTTGCAAGTTTGAACAATAATAATAATAATAATAATAATAATAATGAGGACTTTATATAGCGCCCTAATCTTTAGAACTTCTAAGCGCTTTATACCATTTATAATGATATGACTACACTAAAGAAACACAAATGACAAAAACATAGAAATTTGAAAAAAAAACATGCTGAAAACATATAAGATACAAGACATTATTTGGTCTCTAAGTTTGTTCCTACAGTCGAAAAAGGTGAGTTTTAAGAGCACTCTTAAAAGGGACCACTGTGTCTTTGTGTCTAATTTCAATGGGCAATTCGTTCCACATCGCCGGGCCCTGGTATGCAAAAGAACGTTTGTCCATATGACTTTGTTTTCACCGTGGGAACAATGAGTATACGATTATCAGAAGAAGAGCGTAAGGATCTCGCTGGTGTATACACATGGGTGAGGCTGGATAGATATGTTGCACTGGAGTCAGTGAAACATAGCATAGAGAACAAATTTTGTGTTTGATTCTGTATCGAATTGATAGTCAGTGCAGGGTACAGAGCAGTGGTGAGGTGTGCTCTGATCGATGTACTCTAAAGATGATCCTAGCAGCTGTGTTTTGAACTTTCTGAAGTTTCTGGAGTAAATATTGTGACGAACCATACAGAATTGAGTTACAATAGTCCTGTCTTGAAAGTACTAATGAACACACCAGTGTTTTAGTGACATCAATTGAAAGATATTTACGAATGGAACTGATGCGTCTCAGTTCAAGATATGCAGTCTTGCATATATTCATGACATGTTGGTGCAATGTGAGAGTACTGTCTAGAGTAACACCTATTTTTCGTAATGACAGTGAGAATTTAATGTTGGTGTTGCTGATATGTATTGTCTGAGGTAAAGGATGTGAATGAGAAAATATTTGTGTTGTGATCAGAATAGCCTCAGTTTTATCATCAATTATCTGCAGCTTGTTACATGTCATCCATGATTTCACATCAGAAATGCACTTCTCTACTCTATGGATGGTAGCATCAACTTCAGTTGGGTGGCTAGACTTGTATAGTTGGGTGTCATCAGCGTATAATTTGTGATGATCTATGACACTTGATAGCGGCTGAGTGTATAGAATGAAGAGAACATGTCCAATAACAGACCTCTGTGGAACACCACAACATAGATCAACTGGTTTGGAATGTATTCCATTTGCAGATATAATTTGTTTCCTGTTGACTAAGTATGACTTGAACCACTGTAAGGCTGTATTGTGAATGCCAAATACATGCTGAAGATGGTGAAGTAATATATCATGGTCTACTGTGTCAAATGCTGCAGACAAATCCAGGAGAGTGAGGACTAATCTTTCCACTATCCAAAGCAGAGAGAATGTCATTAAATACTTTCAGAAGAGTAGTTTCCTTACTGTGGCAAGGGCGATATGCAGACTGTACATTGCTAAAAAAAACACTGTTTGAATTCAAATGAGATACAAGTTGAGTTAGAACAACCTTTTCTAAGATTTTTTATATGAATGGGACATTAGAAACTGGGCGGTAGTTCTTTAAATCATTATGGTCCAGTGTTGGTTTCTTCAGCAGTGGCTTTACAATGGCAGTTTTGAAAACTGATGAGAATTAACCTGATGAGAGAGAAATATTAATAACATCAGTTAGTGAAGGCAATATTGGGTTTAAACACTCAAGCAGCAGTGATGTCGGAATTGGATCAAGTTCACAAGACTTTGGTGCACTCTTCATCACGATTGTCCGTACTAAATCAATAGAGACAGGTTCAAATGCTCCTAATAATTGTCGCTGAAATTCTGTATCATAACTGTATGGTGACGAGTCAGTTTAAATTATGTTGTCAAGCGAATCCCAAATGGTTTGTACTTTGTCACGGAAGAAATTTGCAAATTGGTCCGGAAGGTCTACTGGAAAGAAGGTTGTTGGAAGTGGTGTACATTTATTCTTTGACAGTAGTTTGTTAGTTATCTCGAAGAGCTCTTTGCAGCTGGAACTCTCCGTGATCTTAGTACTGTAGTGGGATAAGTTTGCTAAATGGGATATATATATATATATATATATATATATATATATATATATATATACTAGCAAGTACCCGGCATGCGTTGCAATGCCACTCAAAGAAAGAAAGTGTTTGTGTTTTTATCCTGGCATGCGTTGCAATGCCACTCAAAGAAAGAAAATGTTTGTGTTTTAATCCTGGCATGCGTTGCAATGCCACTCAAAGAAAGAAAGTGTTTGTGTTTTAATAGACAAATCATATTTGACTGGTTTCTGGAAAGCATCTCAGATTATTTAGTGGTATTTATCGAGCCCACAATAAGTGGTTACCTTACAGAAGGCGTTTTAGGTATCGCTACCGATTATGAATTTCATACAGCTGTTGATTTAGGTCATAGTTTCAGCCAATCCAGACCGTGTTCGATCACGTGACGTATCTAAGGCGCCTACAGTTCACACCAAACACACGCGATTTTAGGTATCGCTACCGATTATGAATTTCATACAGCTGTTGCCCTTGCACTTTAAATGTTGGCATGTATTTCTCGCGCACGATATTTGTTGCACCGAACGATGTCATTTGGAAACATGAATTGTACTTCCGTATGTTTGCCAAGAAATGTTTCGATTGGCTTGCGTCACCTGATACCAGCGTTGATAATGATTCGGGTGGTGAATGTAATTCTGGCAATTTCACTTTTCCACCCGCGCTGCACATTCCTGGTGCTTCATTCTTAAATTCAGTTTTATATATATATATATATATATATATATATATATATATATATATATATATATATATATATATATATATATATATATATATATATATATATATATATAACTGAATGTTTGTTTGTTTGTGTCGTATGCGTTCCTATACCGTTAATCCGATTGCGATAAAACTTTGGTGAGTTGTTCTGCGCACGCCCGCGAAGGTTTCTGAATTAGTACAACCATTAAAATTGTAACAATTAACAAATGTGTTTTTACGACATTTACCGTGTGTTCGCTGTGAACTGTAGGCGCCTTTAGATACGTCACGTGATCGAACAGTAGGCGCCTTTAGATACGTCACATGATCGAACAGTAGGCGTCTTTAGATACGTCACGTGATCGAACAGTAGGCGTCTTATATACGTCACGTGATCGAACAGTAGGCGCCTTAGATACGTCACGTGATCGAACAGTAGGCGCCTTAGATACGTCACGTGATCGAACACGGTCTGTAGCGATACCTAATTTCGCGTGTCTTCGGTGTGAAGTGTAGGCGCCTTAGATACGTCATGTTTACTTAGTTACGTTTAGCTCGCGCCTTGGTTACGTCAAACAATCGTGGTGTGAATTTATACGTCACGTGATCGAACAGTAGGCGCCTTAAATACGTCACGTGATCGAACACGGTCTGGATTGGCTGAAACTATGATGACGTAAATCAACAGCTGTATGAAATTCATAATCGGTGTACGTCATGTTTACTTAGTTACGTTTGGTTCGCGCCTTGGTTACGTCAAACAATCGCGGTGTGAATTTGTAATAGTCGTAACAAAGCATTACTTTCGCTGTCTAATCAATTATGCCACCTAAACGAAAAGCTATTGGTCGATCTACACCTCAAGCACGAAAGATAAAGGCATCACGAGCTTCAGAAACAGTCGAGCAACGGAAAGCAAGAATGGAAACCATTCGAGTTCGCACTGCTCAAACCCGATCATCTGAAACAGACGAGCAACGGGAAGCAAGATTGCAAACCGTTCGAGTTCGCACTGCTCAAACCCGATCATCTGAAACAGACGATCAAAGGGAAGCAAGATTGGAAACCGTTCGAGTTCGCACTGCTCAATCCAGACGAACAATGCACGCTGATTTAAATCTTAGTGCATTCCATTACAATGCTAATTATGATAACAGTCTTCATCCAAGTGTGCTTATTGGAAAAATAGATAAATTATGCGTGTATTGCAATGCCCTCAAATTTAAGAATGAAACACCAGGAATGTGCTGCGCGGGTGGAAAAGTGAAATTGCCAGAATTACATTCACCACCCGAATCATTATCAACGTTGGTATCAGGTGACACAAGCCAATCGAAACATTTCTTGGCAAACATACGGAAGTACAATTCATGTTTCCAAATGACATCGTTCGGTGCAACAAATATCGTGCGCGAGAAATACATGCCAACATTTAAAGTGCAAGGGCAACAGCTGTATGAAATTCATAATCGGTAGCGATACCTAAAATCGCGTGTGTTTGGTGTGAACTGTAGGCGCCTTAGATACGTCACGTGATCGAACACGGTCTGGATTGGCTGAAACTATGACCTAAATCAACAGCTGTATGAAATTCATAATCGGTAGCGATACCTAAAACGCCTTCTGTAAGGTAACCACTTATTGTGGGCTCGATAAATACCACTAAATAATCTGAGATGCTTTCCAGAAACCAGTCAAATATGATTTGTCTATTAAAACACAAACACTTTCTTTCTTTGAGTGGCATTGCAACGCATGCCAGGATTAAAACACAAACATTTTCTTTCTTTGAGTGGCATTGCAACGCATGCCAGGATTAAAACACAAACACTTTCTTTCTTTGAGTGGCATCGCAACGCATGCCGGGTACTTGCTAGTATATATATATATATATATATATATATATATATATATATATATATATATATATATATATATATAGTTACGGCTATTGGATTTAATTTATTTATTTTTTAATTGTTAAATCCAAATTTATTATTTAGGGTTTAATATTCATTAATTGGGAAATTGTTCTAGAAAGTTCAGCTTAATCACTTTAACTGTAAATAGGCTGACTTAGATTGTAAACAAGTTTTGACCTTGGCTTGTTTGACCTAAATCCTGACCTTTAGACATTGTCAACAAGCCTCTAAAATTATTGGTCAATTTCAAGGACAACACTTTTATTGAGGGTGGGAAATGAATGATTTCCTTCTAGAATATTCCATTATTACGTGACTTGGAGAAGGTAGCTTCTTTTCCATGACCTTCCAGAATCACATGATTCCTCTTGTTTACGAGGGAATTACAATATATATAGCTGTATTTTAGAAGCTGACATTAGTAGATGTTTGGGCTTATGTTGTGTATTTTCCTGTTTGAGTTTAATTATCTTGTTCTGGACTTTGTATCAATTCGTTGGAAAAGAAGAATTATTCTATTTATTTGGAAAAAGGACGTGATTCATAATTTCAACTGGATGATATTAAAAACACAAGAACTGCATCACGTGACATTGTCAGCCATTTTGGATTATTACATCGTCAAGATTCGAACCTGGAACTATTAGAACATTTATTTATCTGGACTTGAAATTCCATTAGTGGATTATTTTGTGAATTCTATATTTGTTGGATTTGATTCTCTAAAACCGTAAGTTTAATTATTTTATGAAAATAATTGTACTTAATAAAATCATTGTTAAAGTTTTACAAGCTTGTTAGTTTTCACTCTTTCTGTGTTGCTGCTTATTCGAGCCTAAGCACGTAACATAGAATTGGTGGCTATCGTCTCGGGATTGAGATTGAGATTGAAATAAATTTGAATTTCCCCTAGTTTTTGAAAATTTCAAATCTTTAGTGAGACTAACACGCTTGTATCAAAATGACATCTAAGGTAGAAATATTTCTTTCTAATCCTACCCAGGAGCAATTAGATCTTTTCAAAAAAGACGAGTTGGTTCAACTTGCCAGGAAATACGATCTTTCCGAGGTGAAGGCTTCTTTAACGAAACAAGATATCAAAAAGATTTTGGTCCAATATTTGGTAGAACAGGGTGTTTTGGAACAAAGTGCTTTGATTCCAGTCAGTAAGTCTGCATCAGACTCTGACATTAAACTAAAGGAATTAGAATTAAAATTCCAGATGGAATTAGAGTTGAAGAAGCTGAAGTTTCAGGAAAGGGAGAAAGAGAAGCAAATTGAATTACAAAAAAAAAGTAAATGCGAATTGAGAGAGAGGAGAAAGAGAAGCAAATTGAATTACAAAAAGAGCAAATGCGAATTGAGAGAGAGGAGAAAGAGAAGCAAATTGAATTACAAAAAGAGCAGATGCTGATTGATAGAGAAAAAGAGGAGAGAGAGATAAAGGAAAGGGAGAAAGAGAGACAATTACAATCTGAAAAAGAGGAGAGAGAGACAAGAAAGGGAGAAAGAAAGACAATTACAATCTGAATTAGAGTTTAAGAAACTGGAATTACAGGAAAGGTTACAAGAAAAACAAATTGAACGAGAGCGAGAGAAGTAAGAAAGGGAATGTCAGTGTAAAATGAAAGAATTAGAGCTGGCAAGTGAGAATCACCATCATACTTCAAATCAGAATTTTGATTTAGCAAGGAATATTAGATTTGTGCCCCCTTTCAAAGAAAAAGAAGTAGACAAATATTTTATTCTTTTTGAAAAAGTTGCAGAAAATTTAAAGTGGCCAAGAGAGAATTGGACTCAGTTACTACAATGTGTAATTACTGGTAAGGCAAGTGAGATTTACACTTCACTGTCTGTTCAGCAAAGTGGTGATTATGACGTAGTTAAAGAATGCATTTTAAGAGGTTATGAATTAGTTCCTGAAGCTTATAGGCAAAAATTTAGAAATTACAGAAAAGAAGCTGGACAAACTCATGTCGAATTTGCTAGACAAAAAGAGCAGTTGTTTGATAGATGGTGTTTAGCCAAGAAAGTTGAGCAAGATTATCAAAATCTCAAGCAAATTATATTAATTGAAGAGTTCAAAAACTGTGTCCATAATGATGTTAAAACTTATCTTGATGAGCATCAGATTGAAACCTTGGAAAATGCTGCTCGAGCTGCTGACGAATATTCTTTGACACATAAAGTTCCTTTTGTTAACAAGACTTCTACTCAACAATTTACTGGCAGAAAAGTATTTCCGCCTAATTCAAGCCCTTCTAAAACTCAAACTAACACAACTTTCAAAGATCAGACTTCAGAGAAGTTTGATTCTAGATCCTTGTCTTTTCCGACGTGTAACTTTTGCAAGAAAAAAGGACACGTTATTTCTGATTGCTACAAATTGAAAAATAGGCATCAGAATCAAGACAGGCCTGTTCCAAATGCTCTTATTTACAAGAGGTCAAGGTCACAGTCATGTATTGAAAGCAATACATTTGTTGGGTCTAATAAATCCCAGTCTGATTTTGATATGGAGAATTATGAACCATTCATATCGAAGGGTTCTATATCACTCTTGGGTGATTCAGCCAATCCCACCCCTATTAAAATTTTAAGGGACACGGGAGCTTCTCAGAGTCTTTTATTATCAGGTACTTTGCCTTTATCTGAGAAGTCTTCTTCTAATGAAAGTGTTCTTGTTCAGGGAGTTGAGTGCGGCTTTGTTAATGTTCCTCTCCATTGTGTAAATTTGTCATCAGACTTAGTGTCAGGACCTGTGACAATCGGAACAGTCTCGGTTTTACCCGTTGAGGGAATAGATTTATTGCTAGGCAACGACTTAGCTGGAGACAAGGTTGTGGTTAATCCACTTGTAACTGACAAGCCTAATTTGGATCATAAAGTTGATCCAATTGAAAAAGAAATCCCTGACATACTTCAAGCTTGTACAGTTACTAGAGCTATGGCAAAGAAAGCTCTTGAGAATGAAGTTGAAAAGGGCAGTATTCCCTTATCTGACATTAGTATAGGTCAGGCTTTTGATGAGGTCACTTTTACTCTTGGTTTGGATCAATCAGAAGGTATTGATCATAGTGATCCTCTTTTGACAACTCATTCTCTTTATTCTAATCAGGGTGATGATTTTGAGAGTGATGTTACAGAAGGCAGCATTCCTTCAACTGGCGCTTGTATAGGTCAGGTTTTTGATGAGATCACTTTTACTCTTGGTTTAGATCAATCAGAAGGTATTGATCATAGTGATCCTCTTTTAATAACTCATTCTCTTAATCAAGGTGATAAACGACAGTCACTTGTCGTCGAACAGGAAAAAGATCCTGAGATCTCCTGTTTGTTTCAAAGGGTCATAAATGAGACTGAAGTCACTGAAGTTCCTGTCTGTTATTTCATTAAAAATGGAATTCTTATGAGAAAATGGAGACCTTCCGAGGTACCTGCTGGTGATGAGTGGTCAGTGAACTATCAAATAGTAGTTCCAAAAACTTACAGACAGGAAATACTTAATCTGGCCCATGAAACTCCTTTGGCTGGTCATTTAGGGATTAATAAAATGTATCACAAGATCTTGACTCACTTCTATTGGCCGAAAATCAAAAGTGATGTTGCCAAATACTGTAGGTCTTGTCATACTTGTCAAATGGTAGGAAAAACCAATCAGAAGATACCTAAGGCTCATCTAAAACCTATTCCTACGTTTGATGAAACATTCAGTGGAATTATGGTAGATTGTGTAGATCTCTTACCTAAGACCAAGTCAAGTAAGCATTTAAAGTTAAAAATGAAACTATTGTTTGAAAGAACTGAAAAGGAGAGAACTTTTGAGTCTGATAATGGAGTTGTGTTACTCTTGTTCATTCTTCTTACTTTTCTTCAGATTAGATATTATGGCCCGTACAAAGTTAAGAAGAAAATGAATTAGTTAATTATAGTATTAGTGCTCCTGGGATCTTAATTAATTATAGGAGTACCAGTATATTGAAAGAAATAGCAATGTTAAATATGTAATTAATTTATTACCTGTCCTACTCGGTGAAGAAATATCGTTGGATTCTACTGATATTGGAGCGACGAATTGTTGGAATTCAGAAATTATAAACAAATCTAGACCAGAAACTTTCACAGTTGCAAGTGCAAGAAACAAATGAACTGGAAGTTATTATTATTATATGAGCACTTATGTCCAGATATTCTTACGAGGACAAACAAAAATTTTCGTGACGTTGAAATTGAAAATTTCAAACAGCATCCATGCAGGATGAGTCCACTCAAACAGGAATATTTGAAAAAGGAAATTTAATATTTGCTGGAGAATGATTTTATCAAGCCCAGTAAAGTGATTGGAGTTCACCATGCATACTTGTTTCAAAACCAAATAAAACTTTCCGTATGTGCACTGATTAAAGTAAGGTGAACAGAGTGACAAAAACAGATTCATTCCCATTAACAAGAATTGACTATTATATTGATAAAATTGGGAATGCCAAGTACGTCACCAAATTCTGACCTTCTGAAAGGATTTTGGCAGATTACACTACGGAGAGAGAGCAAAGGAAAACTTAATATTGTGACTCCAAAAAGTACTCTACTAATATAAAGAAAGTCCATTTCAACGTCTCATAAAAATGTTCATCTCTGGTCTAGAGATTTGTGACGTCATCATCTACAACGACACCTGGAAAGAACATCTAGCAACAATTCGATAATTCTTTAACAGACTCACTAATGTATGTTTGACAATTAGTTTGTCTAAAAGTGAGTTCTGCTGTACTTGTGTGCCTTTTTTTTTAGGACATTTTGTGGGACATGGACAAGTTAAAAGGTTGAGGCTATTTCTTGATAAAATAATTGTAGACACTCTTTCCCGTGTATAATTCATTATATTGTGTAATTTTTAATATCAGATGTAAATTGGTTTGTGATAAAAAGAAAGTTTTATCATATAAACCTTTCTTTTTATTTTATGGGGGAAGGTGTTACGGCTATTGGATTTAATTTATTTATTTTTTAATTGTTAAATCCAAATTTATTATTTAGGGTTTAATATTCATTAATTGGGAAATTGTTCTAGAAAGTTCAGCTTAATCACTTTAACTGTAAATAGGCTGACTTAGATTGTAAACAAGTTTTGACCTTGGCTTGTTTGACCTAAATCCTGACTTGCTTTATACATTGTCAACAAGCCTCTAAAATTATTGGTCAATTTCAAGGACAACACTTTTATTGAGAGTGGAAAGTGAATGATTTCCTTCTAGAATATTCCATTATTACGTGACTTGGAGAAGGTAGCTTCTTTTCCATGACCTTCCAGAATCAAATGATTCCTCTTGTTTACGAGGGAATTACAATATATATAGCTGTATTTTAGAAGCTGACATTAGTAGATGTTTGGGCTTATGTTGTGTATTTTCATGTTTGAGTTTAATTATCTTGTTCTGGACTTTGTATCAATTCGTTGGAAAAGAAGAATTATTCTATTTATTTGGAAAAAGGACGTGTTTCATAATTTCAACTGGATGATATTAAAAACACAAGAACTGCATCACGTGACATTGTCAGCCATTTTGGATTATTACATCGTCAAGATTCGAACCTGGAACTATTAGAACATTTATTTATCAGACTTGAAATTCCATTAGTGGATTATTTTGTGAATTCTATATTGTTGGATTTGATTCTCTAAAACCGTAAGTTTAATTATTTTATGAAAATAATTGTACTTAATAAAATCATTGTTAAAGTTTTACAAGCTTGTTAGTTTTCACTCTTTCTGTGTTGCTGCTTATTCGAGCCTAAGCACGTAACAATACACACACACACACACACACACACACACACACAATACCAGATATTGTAATAATTTAAACGTTATAAAGAAAGCTGAGCAGCAACAAAATTACAAAACAAAACAACAACAATATTATTAAGATGAAGAATATTTATGACACATGCATTGGCACATGATCGAGACAAGTGGAGGGAACTGGTCAGATGTTCAGCAGCACAGTGCATCAACGACCACACTAGGTCATAAGAATAATGATGATGATATGACAGAAACTCCATTCATGACCATGTGTACCATGTTACTAGAAACTCCATCCATGACCATATGTAAGCGACACAAACCAGCATTTCGGCATTCAATAGCTGCAAATATATATATATATATATATATATATATATATATATATATATATATATATATATATATATATATATATATATATATATATATATATATATATATATATATATATATATATATATATATATACAACAGTAGGGCATTCAAATAGCTACAAGAATATTTGAAAAATTTGGAATCTAAAATGCTAAGAATGCAGCCGATTAAGGTTTTAGCAGCAACTTATTTAGTAAAGCTACCATGCCAATCTTTAATAGGGATTTAAACTGTTAAAATTGTAAATTATTTGCGAGAAAATGCCATCATTTTGCTGCTGCTGCCTACCTAAAATGTTGTAGTCCCTACCTGGATGTTCTTACATTTTCGGATCTCTACAGTGATTCCTAAAGGAACAAGAAGACTTTTTAAAACTAACAGATCATTTTAGTGTGTGTGCGCGCGCGTGTGTGTGTTTTAAGTAGTTTGAACAATTTAAGTTATATCGTTACGATGTCTGCAGCGCGGCAGTTTATTGTGATGTCTAGCACCGAGGCATCATGCAGCAGACATGTAATATCTTGTCCCACCCAGTGACATTATATTGACAAAGGTTCATGAATACTGCGGTGTTTGGGAAAATGCGAGAGAACCTCCTCAAGCGTATCCGCGTTAACTATGTTCCAGACAGAGATCAAGGTAAATTTCTCAGACTTCTTGCTGATCCAGTTGTTGGGTACTTGAAGATCTTCGATGGTGGATTCACAGTAAAAACTCGAAAATTAAGCTAACGACGCCGTTTCACATTGGCGCGTCTCTGTTGGACTTAGACTGCTCATATACTAGCTTTATTATGATGAGATTAAACCTTGGTGGGGTGAAAACATCAACATGTGTACATTGATACAAATGCAATGTATACTTACATGACCGCATCGTGTTTAATAAACAAATTTGACACCAGCTAAAAGACCAGTCACAGTTTAGTAACACACACAAAAATGAATGAAAATTTAAGTGTGAGTGCTCGGGTACGCCAGTTGAGAAATACACTGGACTACGCTCCAAAATATATTTAATCGAGGTTGCTGGATGAACTAAAACAGCAATATAAATAAATACGTTTTGGTGGACTTTATGACCTCGACGACGTTGCAGATCGATTTGGAAAATTCGTGTGATCGATTTACGCGGAAATGACCCAAGACATTATTAATACTGCTGAATCGTTTTGTTAGTGATTGTTCACCAGTGAAATCATTGACATCGGGACGTTCCGCGCATTGATGCAAGAACTCAATGAAGACATCGATGATGTATATAACGAAAAACGTTTGCAGACCGACTATGAATTCTGACGCTATTCTTCACGAAATCAAAGTTCCGATGCAACGTGTCATTGCAAACACAATCCCGAAAGTAACACAGATGCTTATTAATTCGTCAACGAAACCATAATTTATCGAGGTTTTTTCGACACCAGTTACTTCTGGGGAATGTCGCGTACTCTACATGGTACTAGCATCGTTGCGAGTGTATTACATCTGTGTTAATATTCGACTGCGGTCGTTTTAAGATGTTCCCGAGAATAACTCGTCCATAGCGACAAATGGAATATCATTAAACATCACTACGAAAGTGACTCAACAACGATCGAGGATTTCGTTAGTAACCAATAAAGATTACAATTTTCATACACGAATACGAGCACATATTAAGCACTTTTGTCTCCATGGAATGTCAACAGTACTCAGTTGAAATAGTACGGTTATCAGAAGATATTATTATTCCTACAGACGAACGAATCTGCGCATTTAAAAAAATGAAGGTATTCTAACAACGCTGAGGCTTCTCAGAGCTATTTTTTAAAATATTTTTCTCGGACTGAAAACGTATCAAGATAAACGCAAGTATATTACGAAATTAAACCAACTTGATGTCTCAGCAGTTCTGCTGCTATAATTAAATCATTGTTATATCAAGTAATGGCTCTTGCTAAGGAATCTTATAAAACTAAAGTAGCTCGAAAACGACTAGATGCAATTAAGAAGTCCGTGATTCTGTGAGAAAAAATTGCATGAACGTCAATAATCTCGGGTTGAATTTAAAAAAGGTGCTGATCATTTAGTCACAAAAGTTACTGAAAGAGTTGCAGAAGCAGCAGCAGAAGAGCTGAGCCCACCATTTTTCCCAGCCCTCCTTTTGGTGAAATAACAGTTTTTATAAATTTGTGATACATATTCTAGGTTTTTATCGTGTTTCACATGAAAGAGCTGCGATTATTTAATCATATACGCGTTAATATATGGCAAATATCGGAGAAGCACAGATCACTAGATTGACCAGAGAGATGTTGGCTGCGATTAAGAAATTTCTGCCGGTGAGAGTTTCTTTTAGAAATAATCTCGAAGCGAGGCAACAGCAACGATTTGATTTTACCTCTGATGCTGAACAATTCTTTAATCCGGTAACTACAGCTACTGAAAAAGCAGCTACAACTACTGAGAAAGCTGTAATACCAGTACTTGAAAAAATAGCAAAGCGATCCCAAAAAAAATCTAAAAAAAAAACTTCCAGGTGATATAGTAGCGGCTGCAAAACCTCAACCTGAACCTGAACAACATCAACCTGAACCCGAACAACAAGGTGATATTATTGAATCTCCTGAGGAAATTGTTAGTGAAAGGGTATCTTTCAATGATAAATTTCTTACGGGTAAATTTGATGAAATAAAAAATATGAGATTTAGAATTAGCTAATTTTTTTCGTTAGGAGTTTCCATTGTAGAAAAAAATTATATACAACCTGATTATATCGCCATGGATAAAAAACATGGTATAATGGATTATATCGTGTGTTTACAGATGTACCTAAGGTATCAACTAAAGATAAAACATATAATGATCTAATGGATGAAATAAAAAAAAAAGTTGAATCATCTACAATGGTGCAATCAGATCCTAAATTTCTTCAATTACCAGAAAGATCAAAGCTTTTAGATATCGAAGAATCTTCTTTACGAGGTGCAACGGATACAACTGGTAAGGGGTATTCTCCTACATCGAAAGTTCATGATAGTGGTCTTGTTCCCTGTTCGCGAAGAATCCTCGATGATATATCACGATTGGAAGTTCTCATCGGGGGAAAACGAGCTGGAAATAATTCCAAGAAGATAATTACTGAAGCAGCTGATATCTGCAAAAGGCTATTTCATGGTGGTATCATGGATATTGGTTTATATCACGGATTTATTGATGAATTAATTGATGATTGTCATAGCGATTAATCGCCCGATTAGATAAATAACATCTAAATAAAATGATCATCTATCGTAATCATAACAACTACTGTTCACGTTATGCACCTGAGATTACCTGTATATAAAGTATACTACGGAGATGGATTGGGTAGTATCATCTCAGGTTTATTCACTAGAATTGCTCCGAAAATTATACCCATCGGTAAGGAATTAGCATCAAAGGCTATTGGTGTTATTCGTGATAAAAGTATCGGTGCAATTGGTGATCTCGCTGGTAGTACATTTATTGCTGCCGAGGAAATGCTTATGTCGCTATTTCGAAGAAAATGGAAACCAGAACCGGTAAAACTACCATCTACTGAACTGATGCCGTCTCAGGTAAGTTAAGTAATAAATGATATAGTAGCTCAAAAATTAGCTCCGCTGGTACAGACATCGATGAAAAATCAAGATGATGATTCCCAAATAAATATTGTTGCGAATTGGGTTGCTGGTTCTGGTCTTAGATCATGATTTAGATCAACAGCTATATAATAAAATGTTCAAGTCGATTTCAGATGAGGTCTTTGATATGGATGCTCCCGTACAAAGAAATGATTCTGTTCGCGATTATCAACTGTTCTCGTATAAAGCGATAGATCCCAATGTTAGATCACGAATTGAACTTAGATTTGATGATGTCTCTAAATATTTCTTGCCATGTTAAGCTTTCATCGAGGTGGAGTATCGACTAGTACAAGCTAATGGTACTCCATATAATAATCTTTCAACTACTGCAGATGGATTTGTTAATAACGGTATAATGGCTCTATTTAGTAGTGCACAGTATCTGAATAATTCTAACGGGATCGAATCTATCGATAATAATGTTGATGTCACAACCATAATATTGGGATTAGCGAGATACTCCGATGATTTTATTCGATCCGCCGGTCATTCAATGATGTTCGCGAAGGATATCACCGATCACGCTGATCATAATCAAGTTGTCGTAAGACGACCGATGGATCGTGGCGCCGCTGGTCCACCCGTTGCTGCTCCCGCTCCTGCTGCTATCGATGATATGATCATCAGTCAACATAATAATTTTAATCAAGGATTTGCAAATCGAAAAGCGATGTTAAATTCCGATGGAAGATTTTCATGTGTGATTCCTCTCTCTCACATATTTGGATTGTGTAGAAATGTTAGAAAGGTTATCTTTGTGGCTAGTCATACTGTAGTGCTTATGAGAAAATCAAATGACGATGATGCGATCTGGCACAATGCAGCTACTGACGATGGTAGAATAAATCTATCCAAGTTAGCATTGTGGATGCCAATAATGACCCCATCGTTAGATATAGAAACACGTTTGTTATCTTTTATGGATCAAGGAGGAAAATCATTGTTGCCATGGTTGGATGTTACAACAACTACTACAACAAATACCACAGTTGGGACTTTTACCTGGCAGGTCGCGCTAACAAAAAATATTCCAGCACCCAGATACATTTTTATCGCGCTGAAAAATAAACAACGAGTAGAAGGAGATAATAAACAGCAGCGTTGTCATATGTTATTTGATAAATTGAGGGTCAGCGAGGTATCATTGCGAAAATGCAATCAGCAGGAGCACCTCCTGATCGACTATCCTAATAACCAAATAGCTCGCGTGTATCATCGTTTGTGGTCCTATATGGGATGCGATCAAAATATTGATACCGAACTACAGATATCACAGTTGGATTTCCAAAATTTGTATCCTATCAATTACTTTTCATTCGAATATCTTGATTTGTATAAGCACTCCGTCGTCGACGTAAAGTTTCAAGCTCGCATAGGAGAACTTCCTCTTGGTGGTTCATATAGAGCAATCGCTGTTATTCTTAGTGATAAGTCGATGTTACTCGAAGGTGGTGGTGGAACAATGAGAGTAGTTGATGCGACAAAAGAAAACATACCGTAGAATCAGAAACATAACGCAGTTAGATGATCTGTTACTTAAATAAAAATGTCGTACAGTCACGTTAATGTCACCTTGACACCTGGTCAGATAAAAAAACTACAATCGAAAACATCTGCTACGTACGGAACAAAGATAACTTTGAAGCGTGAACAGATAGCTAACGGAGGACCAAATAAATTGTCTTTGACGAAAACTCAACTTTAACATTTTAATAATGCGTTAAAGGCAAAAACAGGAGTCCAGTTGGAGTTTTCATCCTCTGCAATTTCCAATATGATCAAATCCGGTGGTTTTCTGCAACACTCGGAACTGGTGCGCTTTCTGGTGCCGCTCTTCTAAAAAAGATAACTGGACAAGGGTACAAAAAAAGAGGAAAAGGTCTCTGATTACCGGGCAGCCGATTCATCAGATACGGAGCAGGATTGAAAGTCCCGGGAAGCGTCCGAATATAACACCAATGTCAAATTTTGATTTGATCAACACTGTTAAAAACTCTCCTATAAAACATTTCAGAGATGTTTGTTTTCATGAAAGATCAATTACCAAATCATCCATTAATACCAGAAACAAGTATAATTAATCTCGATGATAACACCGGACCTGGAACTCATTGGGTCGCATATGCGATACATCCTAAATCAATTATTTATTTCGACTCGTATGGACTAGCGCCACCAAAGAAATTTCTCAAATACGTATCCGAGTTAAAATCTCCTGTTTGGTATTCAACGTTGCCTATGCAGAAATTATGTGGCAGAGATATCATTAACGTGTTAACAGCGATCTCAAAGTCTCCTCAGTTACCTCATAACACCGTGCATGAATACACCAGTGATAACTTTTTAAAGAGATCTTAAACATATAGTGGTAGATATTTGGGGAAGATCACTTTCGCGTGGGAAAAAACCAAGGGAGTTTCTCTTGAAGAAGTAAAGAAACTTATATCGGAGGCTCTATCAGGTATTGTTACGTCTATTGGATTTAAATTATTTATTTTTAAATGTTAAATCCAAATTTGTCATTTTGCCTTTAAAATGAATTAATTGGGAGATTATTCTAGAAAAATCACTATGACCATCCTTTAACTGTAAACAAGTTTTTGACCTTGGCTGGCTTGTTGACCTAATTCCTGACCCTGCTTTAGACATTGTCAACAAGCTTCTAAAACTATTGGTTAATTTCAAGGACAACTTTTTATTTTTAGTTCTTGGGGGTAGGAAATATCTAGATCTTTCTTTGAGTACGTGATTTAGTGAAGGTAGCTTCTTTCTTTGACTTTCCAGAAAATCACGTGATCCCTTGTTTACATTAGAAAACGGGTATTTAAATCATTGTACTGGGAGAGAGATTCAGTAGAATCTGGGCTTTTAAGTTAATAGTTCTGTTTTCTGTTTGAGTTATAATTTTAATTATCTGATACTGGAAATTGTGTCATTTCGTTGTAGCAAGAGAAATTGTTCTATTTATCTGGAAAAGGACACGTGTTCATAATTTCATTTGGATGACTATAAAATAAGAACTGCATCACGTGACATCGTCAGCCATTTTGGATTACATCGTCAAGATTCGAACCTGGAACTATTAGAACATTTATTTATCAGGACTCTTGCAATTCCATCAGTGGATTTTTTTTTTGTGAATTCTATATTGGATTAATGTTGGATTTGATTCTCTAAAACCGTAAGTTTATTTACTTTATGAAAATAATTGTACTTAATAAATTCATTGTTCAAGTTATACAAGCTTGTTAGTTTTCACTCTTTCTGTGTTGCTGCTTATTCGAGCCTAAGCACGTAACAGTATATTAAATCTTGTAGGGGTAGAACAAAATGAGATAGTTTTTTTTGTATTTCAAGATCGCCAGGGAAAATTAAAAACGAGTTATATTTCCTTTGATGATATTTTGACGAGACAAAGTGATGCTGCTGAAAATGCTATCACGGTTTTTACAGACCAGGGTAAACTTAAAGCGGGTGTTTTCATTTCAACTATTTCGGATAGACTAACAACACTAATCGATAATTATATATATTCAGACAATTCGCTAAAAACATTTCGTAATGAATATAACACCCACGTAAATCAATTAGCGGGGTACAAAAGAGTATTGTGACCACGCCAAAACTCACAGAGACAAAGACCGCTATTGATAATCTAGCAGGGTTACGATCAGACTATAACGCTTATGTTCTTACATATAATGATTTTCTCCGAGAACACATCCAGGTTAAAACATCGTTGATAAGTTTTCTAGGAAAACTACCACTAGAGATTGTATTGAAACTCGCCGATTTAAAAACCGCCATTGATGAACTAGCAACGTTACAATCTGCTTATGAAGACCATGTAAAACAATTTGGAAATTTTCGTAAAAACATCGTTAAAAAATTCTTTGGGGGTCCAATAGATAACATCGAAGATATCAAGAAAACTCACGAGGCCATCATAGACGATTTTCCGAGGATGATTAGCACACCCGATAAACAAAAATTCCTCATGAGAAAACAAATATTGTAAACTTGGTATACACGATTCAACACGGATCATTTGCTTGGACACCACAGAATAATACACTAGATATCACTGCGACCGTCAAAGGAATTTATAGACTAACATTGGTGTCACCGTTCTAGTTTAATATTGTATCGGCTAGTTCATCCGGAGTCAACAATGTAATATCGACGATCATCGACAAGGACTCAACTGCACGGTTCACGATAACTATTTTCGAAAGAAATCAAGTTAGGGTGTCAATAACATGGTACGTAGAATTTGTAGCGGAGTTAAGTAAACAACTTAATCGAAATCGTCTTTTTTTAATAACAACAATGACAACGTCATCGTCAACAACTCAACAGTACCGATATGACCCGGTCATACAACTACAGACTAAGCTCAAGTCGTTATCGGAAGAATACCAAATACAAATAAAAAAGTATGGGCGAAGAATTACCGCCGTTGACGTTATCGTGTACTCGATTTCAGGTGTAATCACTGGATCAGGAATAATACTTTCCTCTGTGATAATGATTGCTCCGGTAGCTATTCCAATTTGTGTGGCCGCGGCGACAACTATCGCGGGAACGATTTCCATCATAACAAAAAGAAATATATCATCGTGTAGTCAACACAAACTGCAAGATTACATCATTAAGTTTCATACGGTGTCAACCGCGTACTCGCAATTATCCGCGATGATGACTCAACAATATGTGATAAGGAATTTTCCGCGATGGTCCACATTTATGACTCCGCGATGTCAAAATTAGAAAAATACGTACAAGATAATAACAATGTCGCAGTTATCACAGCAGGAATTACTACAACGAATAGCGGAGAATACCGCTCCGGTGAAAACAACGTTGATATTAACAACGTCAAAGAAATCGGAATTCGGAATTGAATTTCCAACTCCAATTTCAGCAAGGGAGATCGCGTTAACTCAACTTAGAGTATATTACAGCTGGCCCAATATCAGATCGGAATCATTCGCACGATAATCGCCCAATAACAGCTTTGTATTTGCGAACAAAAATAAACAAGATGCAACTCCCGATTGGCAACAATATATCTTCCAAAAGGATCTAACAGGAACAGAATCTAAGATCGAATTAACTGTTCATGAACCATCGTTATCAACTGCCATCGAGATAAATTCACCTGAATACGTCGTAGACATATATCTAAGTTCAATAAAAAAAACATATTAGGATGGTCTGAAGATATATATGAAATCCCAATAGGGATAAAAACCACCTGAACCTAAAAAAAGAAGATTATGTTTCAGATAAGGAGGATTATCATGATCCAGTATTATCATATGATATGAATATCTTTACCGTGTCAAAAATTTTCAAGATAATAACAGATTCAAGTGGTGAATGGATTAAAGTAGACGATAATATGCTTTTTAAAAATCAATACGTGTGTGCGCTGATATTGTTATGATCAAGGTGAGAATTAGATCAAAATTTAAAGAAGGTAGCAGAGATGAAATTGTTAAATCCATCGAGATATTTAATAAAATTACCGTCGATTTGTTAACTTCTAATTCACGAATTATTCGGGCGGTGTTAGTTCATAAAAATCCAAAAATGAGAACAGAATTTGCAAAAATGTATAATATACGTGTAGAGGATACTCCTACGTATCTACTTAATTTCTGTGGTGTAATCAGGGATAAGGAACAAGTAAATAAGATCATCGACGACAGATTTACCGATATACATCGTATGTGTATGGAAGGAAAATTTTCCGCACAGAGATATCTCACATACAACAACACCACCGACGGAACAGGCAGACATGTATCACCACACAACGTCGACATAACATCATTCATTGCAATACATCTTATTTGTGATGTCGTGTTAGGTAGTTTTGGCGCTGATACAACATCGTCGTCGCGGGCGGGTTAAGGTTACATCCTATACACGTTTTCCCCGCAAGTTTCCCCGGGAAGTTTGACCCCAGTTAATCCGGTAAACTTGGCAACAAGTAATCCCTCGATAACAAAAAATAAATTGCTGACTAGTTGATCAGGATTTTAAATTGATGGATCTATCTAATGAACAAATACAAATTACTCTTGATGTGAAGTCTTAAAGATTTTCATCGTTGAAATTTTTATAGCAATTAAAATTACAACAACAAAAACAATAATGTACACTCACGCACAAGTATTCGTTTATGACAAGGATAAACTTGAATATGCTATTAGAAGATCATTCAATGAAACAATTGTAGGTAACTTTGAATTTTATGTAGATAAATTTTCTGCTGACGGATCATCAGATAAAACAACTTCAACGTGATCCTATAACGGTGATTAACTGTAATCGTGATCAGATAATGAACTATATTCACTCATGTATGATGATGGTGTCTCCGTAAAATTGTAAATGAAAATCTTTGATAAAATATATTGATTAATTTTTTGAAGCCTTGCTATGATTCCACTGTGAAAGGGTCTCAGTGAAAAAGAGATTTATTATGAAAAAATTCAGCAAATTTTACATGTGTGTGTAATTTCTAACCACGATTTCCGAGTATAATTTTTTTATTCCCACGATCTCCGAATATAATTATTGAGTATAATTTCCTAGCATAATTTTTTTTTTGGCAAAACTTTCTCCGCGGGATATATGAGATAACTAACTTATCTTACCGCGGACGACGAAAAAAAAAATATCGTTGAGAGGTTTCAAACGCCCCCTTGAAGTATCCAGCGAGTATAAGATCGGATTATCGCGGTTGTATAAATTATGGTCAAAGGAACCAATGTCAGCTACAACAGGAGGTTCCGCCGAAGAATATCGCGCTGCAATACAACAGCAACGTATGAAATAACGAGAATTCCGCGAGGGAATTTCTAGATTACGAGATAAGATCAAACTGCTACAACAAGAACGAGATCAACTCCGGATCACCTCGGAGAACATAAACAATGATTATCAACAAGAAATATCTGAGAAGAGAAGATCTTATAACGAGTATGAAAAAACTATTGAGGAATCAACCGTGTTTAATAAAAGGGCAATAGCGACTGTTGACAAGTTCAATAATGATAAAAAGTTATTTCGTACAACGCATAAAAGAATAAGACAACGTAAAGGAAATATTGAAGATCTTTCGGTGTAAGTAGAAATGGGAATTATAACACCTAAACGTTGTTGAAAATGTAAAATCTTTGATGGAAAATCAATGATGCTCAATCCAACAACATCTTTTCAAATTCAACAATAACAACATTTCTTCAACGCTCTTCAGCACATACTTATTTGATGTCATTTTCAATCTTTTTAATTAGTTTACAAACAGGTACAAATAATTTTAATTGTTCATGATTTTGATAAATGACCTTATTTCGTGCTTCTATCATCAATTTTATGATTCTGCATTCGTTTTTATGTGATGGAACTCTCTTTTCTCTCATTGATTTAACACCTGTGTATTGTATTCCTCGATGATAAAATCACTAGTAAATGTTTTGTTGGTACTGACCAGATCTCTTACTCGGTCAAGTTCAACTATCAACGTGGCAATAATTTCGTCGTTCATATATCTATAGGAAATCTTTTGTTTAATTGATTATATGTCTTAGGCAATTTGTGTGTTTTTATTAAAATCGGCTGAATAAAAATCAAATATTTCCCAGATTAATCATCATAAAGAAATGAAACCCAACAACGAAATCTTTTTGAAAATGCCGCTAAATATATATCATCGGCAACATGTTGTACGGACCGCTGACAAATATCGTAGTATTTACCAGCAGAATTTGTTGATGGAAAATATCGCGTTGTATTATCCATGTATGCAATTACAGGTCGACGTTGCTGTGATTTAATTTTGGGTGCAGAATTAAAACAATTTTCACTTGAAGTCACCGCTCTTAAATTTTCTATTCGATTATCTAATCTCTGTTGATGTGATCAATAACTAATCCATCGCTGATTGGACCATTAAAACATTCATGGATAAATAGATGAACTAGAAAATGTTTTTTAGCCACCTTTACATAAACCAATCTTTATATATCCATGTTTATTGATCGAACCAATTTTCTTCTTTAGTCGTCGATTCCTAACAATTCCACAACGAGAAGCTTCGTAATCGGTGTAAATCGGATGAGGAACGAATTCAATCTGATCCATATATTTCCTAAGTAAATTAACTATTTAATTGGTTTTTATGATTATCTCCGGTAAGATAACCCATTTCATCGATGGTGATGTTATATTTCCGAGAATAATATCTAGCTAGTTCACGAAACCTTTTTCCGCCACAATCAAGACATAATCTAGCCTTTCCTCGTAATCCAAATCTACATTTGATACATTTCACGAGTCCAAGAGAACTATTCTTGATCTGTTGATTATGAAATGCACAGTATTATCCAACACATCGCCGATCATATTGGCCTTCCATATCCATTTACATTTTTTTTGCACCATGGCTATATTATACATATATCAATGTAAAATTTAATTGAAGATATAATTTGCTTGATATATATATATATATATATATATATATATATATATATATATATATATATATATATATATATATATATACATACATATATATATATACATATATATATATATATATATATATATATATATATATATATATATATATATATATATATATATATATATATATATATATATATATATATATATATATATATATATATATATATATATATATATATAGTATTCATGACATCAAAGACATTAAAACATATCCTCGGCGAAGAAAAAGATTTGACCTCGATGGGAGAATAAAACCACAACTAACGATGGAAATCAAAAATCATAAATGGTATCAAGGCAGCGAAATATGAATTTCTCAGAGATGGCGCTGATGTTACATTTTCAACATATCGAACATGTTCCAACGACGATAACACCATGACGGAAAAGCGCGCCAAGGAAATACTATCAATGATAAATTTCGAGAACATCAAGTATTACATCCAGGTCAAATACACAAAAATTTATAGAAAAAAATCAACTGAAAAAGTCATGGAGGGTATTTGATCATCGTGAACGCGTAATGAGTTCATCAAGAGGTAAAAAGAAATTGGTAATTTTGGCCAATAAACTAAACCTGGCGCGTTAATTGAGATCGATAACAGATATTACAATTGGGCATATCCAGTAAACGCGGTAATATATGGAATTTAAAAAATAAATACCCCCGATGTTAAAAAACTATCCCCGATGAAGGTTTCAACGGTGTTGAACTGTGTTGCATAGCGAGTAATAGAACATTTTAAAAACACCAAACGAGGTAATGAATTAACTAAACTGAGAAAATAAAAAAAAAATGAAAGGGCGGAGTCGATAAAACAAACAGGAGCATCAATAAATCATGTTCCAACATTGGAGAAGAAAATAAAAATTCCAGTAACTGTAAAAACTATCACAGGAGAGATTTTACATGAATCTGGTCACTAAAAAAATGTAGGGATTCCAATCGAAATCATAGACCACAATTCTCAAGCATGGAGTAGATCCGTGCGAGTATTTCCAGTATCACGAACAGTAAAATACTATTACGGAGATATATTTGATTACATCCACGATATCAATAAAACCGATCCTGTTTTTGTGTGGTTGTTTAAGAGCGATGAAGGAAGGAAATACGATCAATTGTTAGGACAAATGGATACTTGTATCGAACAGAAAAACTTCAAGCGGAAATGAATAATCTCGCACTCAAGTATATAACTCACACCGATGAAATTACCCGAAATTGTTTTACAGTGCCATCAGTAGCAGCTCATTTTGCCAGAGAAAGAAATTCGTGGAAACTAACCCGATTTGACCTTCTCGAAGAAGCTAGCTGCGAAGAACACGGAGGAGGTGGTTTATGGAATAAAAAATGAAACCTCGATGATATGATGTCCGTTGATATGGCAGCGTGCTACCCTGCAAGTTTGCTCGGATATGGGGAATGCGGTGAATACTTTAAACGATTCGGTCATCCTACACACGAAATGACTAGAGTACTGATAAATGGAACATTACCTGAATTTGATTTAACTGGATTTGCCAGAGTAACCTCATTCAAATTTGCAGATGACCTTCATCATATATTTTATGTCTGGATAGGAAAACATCTTTGGGTGAAAAAATGGGCTGCGATAGCATTATTGAGGTTCCTGTTAGGTAAAGGGATGTTGACCTCGTTGACTGTATCCACAGCGATAATCTCATATCAGAAACAAATAGATGTGTGGTTACCATCCCCAGAAAAATTAGATGACTGGGATATTTTTCTTCTACGTAAATATGTAGAAGAAGAAGCAAAACGTCTCGGAAGAATAATAATTGGAAAGTTTACTCAAGGTGGACCCGATAATAAACGAAAATGCACCCGATTAGTGCTTGATGACGCAGAATTGGATTTTATTATCGCGGATACAACAGCAAGAGAGACGTTTATCTATTTAAAAAAAACAATAGCTTATTTATCAAATAATGAGCGACTTGGAACCATCGTTGAATACTACGAAGAAGATTCGCCACAATATGCTCATTTGAGATCTTTGATGTTATATTATGTCTTGATAAATGTATTAGCCATGATAAACAGATTCTCTGATATCGCTGTTAGAGTAACCACAGATTTATTCTATTTCGATGTAAAATACAAAAAAAGATGTTAAAAAGTATACTACGGATAAAGGTGAATGGGGAACATGGAGAGTAAAAGATGAAATGTTACATGAGTACAAAGAATCAAATGATATTCCCGTGGAAGATAATTACCGCGAGGATACCAACGATGATATGTCATCGTATCCTTCTGTGTATGATGCAATAACAAAAGATAAAACCGTCTATTTGAATGGCACAGGAGGATGCGGAAAGACATCATGAGTGATCGATTTGTTTAAGAAAACCACTGACATTATCGTGTTAACTCCAACACATCGTCTTGCGAGGGAAATGAAATCCCGGGGAGGTAACGCGTGCACGTATTATAGTTTCTTTTGATGGATTGGAACTGAGTGGTCTCCCGATCGCATGGGAACAAAATATATTCCACGGATAATTATGTGGGATGAAATCGATACAGTATCATTAATGTTGTTAAAAACATTTCTTGGTTGGATACGAAAGAAAAACACCGCGGTGTGATAATGTGCGGCGACCATGGTCAACCACCGCAATTTACGGGATTATCTCCTCATTGTTGGTTGAAAAACATCGTTGACTGCTACGAAGACAGCTAAACAGACCATCGTTTACTTGATGCAGAGTTGACCGAATTAAAATCCATGATAAGACTACAATCAAATAGCGTACAATGTGAAATATCACGTAACACAATTCCTGCAACTCCCATTGACGAGTTCCGGGATACATGGAAACCAACAGATCTAGTTGTCGCAAGCAGAAAAAAAGGTAAGAGATCTACTTCAGAAGAAATTATTTTATCTCCACGAAGAAAAATTCCCGATGTGCCAAGTTCTGCTATGTTATGGGCCCAAAGATACACGACGACAAAACATCTGCGTTGTCTTCCGTGGAAAATCTGAACAACAAGAACTAATGTTGAATGATATTGTATGGGTTGATATCGCCGTGGTTAGAAATGCAATAAACGATGATAAATCTCCGTGGAGGTTAGGTTATGCGATGACGATACATTCATCACAAGGATTAACTATCACTGATACTACTGTATGGATCGTTGATGACTTCTTAGACTGGTCAAATTTAGTATACCTTGCAGTATCGCGAGTACAAAAAAATAAATCAACTTCGGCGAGTTATATCGACGACGATGAAAAAAATATAATTGATGTGACTGATGATACCACGATAAGAAAAAAACTAGCAGGTTATAAACAATAAGACAAAAACAATAACAGAAAATTTGATCTCGATGTAGAATTTATTTTAGTGTTAAATCAACAACAAGATAATCACTGTGCTATCTGTAATTGTATCATGACGTGGTCAGGAAAAGTTCCCAAACAATTTACCGCGGATAGAAAAGATAATAGTCGCGGTCATACCCGAGATAATGTACCATTGACATGTCTGGAATGTAATCGAAATCATTGCATTAATTAAGATTTGTTGGTGGCAATTGAGTATCATCTGGGATAACTTGTAATTGTTCACGGGTAAAACCATGTTGCGGAGCGGTTGGGTCTAATCTATATATCGTTGGTCTGTTCTTAGATGTTATCTTGGTAAATATTTTATGTGTGGTGATACTCCATATCGGATACGTTGATCTTCTACCACCTTCAAGTTCGCCCTGTTCATATAAATATCTAACTGTGACATTACTAGAAGGATCCGCGATTGGAAATCTTTGATTTTTGGCTTTGTTATATATTTTTGTGGTGGCCGGTTTCATATTTATTGTCCTGGTAACATCATTGTTGAGTACTGCAACTACTTCTGGTAATCGTATAACTCATTCACGAGATCGTTTATCATCGATGAATTCCTTCGCGTACTGATAACTAAACGATTTATCAGCGATAGTTCTGTTAAATCGTTCAACAATTGCCTGATCGCGATGGATTGCAGTGTGTCCTCGTCGTATTGTGGTATTATGTTGTTTCATCGTTAATGATACTTCACCTTGAAATTCTTTACCAGGATCAACCTGAAGGAGATTTGGCCATCGCAGAGGACCTCGACGATAAATTCTATTAAACGCGGAGGCAACTTCAGAAGAGGTCTTTGTTGATAGCGGTTCAGTCTCCTTATATCTATTTGCAACATCAGCTACAGTCAACGCGTATTTGTAAACACGTTTCTTGATGGTGTTATGCGGCAGAAATAATATATCGGCCTGATGAACTTCATTTGGGGTATTAACGTCAAAAGTTTGCATATTGAATTTTTGCTGGACGCGGTAGATAAATTTGCCATATAGCTTGCTTTGATAACCAATCCGCCGCTATTGCATTTGTAACTTTAGCCGCGCTGATGAGTTTATCGATCGCCGATTTACCTTTTTAGTATCCGGTTGGAGAATAATAAATTGATTCCATCTTAAATACCGAATCCCATCATTAATTTACTCTTCATGGCGGCTTTTATTATCCAGGATGCTATTTTTTATCTGAAGGATTTATCGGGAATAGAATTCAGCGCGTGAATCAATTTTATATTCGCGAGATGACGCTGTTCGAGATCACCACTTCGATATGCGATATTGTGAACATGACAGGCCTCATCGATCGCGTTTATCGGATATTCACCTGTACGAGGGTTGTCTTGGTCATCGAGTATGATATCTTATCGAGTTCCCGGCCCACAATAACTATATCCAGGAAGGTGTTTTTTTTTTCTCCTCAATACTTCGCCCATGGGGTTCCCGGGAGTTTTGTTAACTTGGCCGCGATATCACCACTTGTTTTTTTTAAAAAACAAACCTGAATTTTTTTATACCACAACGTGTACACTTGCCAGTGATAGCTTTTATATTATTTTCTGTTAAGATAGGAGTTGGACCAACTGTTGGAGAAAGGCTTTTACATTTCACACTATATAAATTCATAATACTAGTTATGTTATATTTAATGGAAGTTACTGACTTTTCCGCGTTAAAGAAACAGGTATGTGTCAAACATCATCCAATGCTACCAAACTCTGTTAGGATGATAATTATTGGACCATCCGGGAGCGGTAAAACACGGCTGTTACTTAACCTCATAATGAAATGGATGAAGTGGGATAAACTATATTTGATAGCACCAAGTGTGGACGATCAACATTGTTATCAGGTGTTAAAAGATTATAGCGAGAGCTTCTCGGAGATTACTGGGGAGAACATCATTGAGTTTATTACAGATATCGATGAAGCACCTTCCGTCGAAGATATCGATTTCAGCGTAAACAATTTGGTCGTGTATGACGATACTATGTTAGATAAACAGAAGAATCCTGCCAGAATATTTTCACGGGGCAGACATAAAAATACTGATGTAATGTATGCTACTCAACGATACACTCATATTCCAAAAGTGACCCGAGATAGTTTTAATGTGCTCGTGGTATTTAACGGGGTTGATAACCATACACTTAAAAATATTTGTTAAACATGGTGCAGTGCTATGGGTTTTAATAAATTCAGAAATTTGTTTAGTCATGCTCAGGCAACCCCACACGGATTTTTAACAATATATTTATCCGATTCTAGAAGCCGATATCGAATAGGACTGGATATAATAAATGATTAATTTATCGCAGCCAACCTCTCCCTGGTCAATCTGGTGATATGTGCTTCTCCGATGTTTGCTATATATTAACACGTATATGATTAATTAATCGCAGCCCTTCCATCTGAAACACGATAAAAACCTAGGATTTTATCACAAATTTATAGCTGTTATTTTAGCAAAATATGGCCTGGATAAAAGGGTGGGCTCAGCCTGCTCTCTGAAACCTAAATTTGTATTGCAAATCTTTAGCTATTATTTCACCAAAAGGAGGGCTGGAAAAAATGGTGGGCTCCGCTCTTCTGCTGCTGAAGCTTTTGGCGGTCTCCTTCCACCAGTAAAACAAACTACTGAACAAACTGAAAAAGTAGCAAAAAGAACTAAGCAAACAAAACATTCAAGCTGATATAGTCGCTGCATAAATACAACTGCAAGCGGCCGCTGCTGACTCTCACGGCAAAGAAATACCGGAAGAAATTACACTATCTGAAAAGTTTTACAATGAGGCTATTAATGTGATTTAAAACATGACAATTCGACTGATCTAGCTGGGTTTATGGTTACATGTTTAAATCATAGAGAAAGATACATAAAATCCGAACATGATATATCTGGAGGCAGAGGTATCTGTTATAGATGGATATATCGCATAAAATACGATAAAGATCGAGTTTCAAGTAAAGATCCTCTATTTGTATACTAAATGAGAAATATGCAAGAATTGAGGTGTTTAGATTGAGTAATGCAGTTCACAATCTCAACTTCCTCCGCCTCAGCAGCAAAGATAATAGTAACAATCTCTTTCACAACAAAATTTTTTTACAATCTTTAGAAAAAAAAAGGAAAACTTTTTTGATTCAACTGACACTGGTGCTACTGGTAGTGGTTTTATTACTCTGACTACATCAACAGGAAGGGTTCTTATTTCTTGTCATAACAATACTATTTCTAAACGAGTAGAAATACTGATTGGAGGAAAACGAGCAGGAAACATTTCTCCGGAAATTATTAATGCAATATCTGTTATTTGTAGAAGATTATTTACTGACGGCATCATGGATACTAGCATTTATCGTTCTCTTATCGATGAAATTGCAGATGATTATTACAGCGACTAAACAATTATCTATTAGAAATATACAAAAAAATGATCATGCACAATGCTCATAGTGGACCGATCATGGTCAGGGTGATAAATTGACGAAAGTTTAACTATGAAGCAAATTACAGTAAGGGACTCGGTGGTGTTGTTCAGGGTTTATTTAGAAAAAGCAATGCCGATTGCAAAACAATTATCAATGAAAGCTATTGGCATTGTTCGTGAAAAAGTTGATGATATTGTTAACGTGGCCGGTAAAGCGTTTTCTGCAATCAAGGATAGATGAGCACGATTAATACAACGCAAACAACAGGCAGCAAAATTACCAAACACTGAAATGATGCCTGCAAATGTTAGTAAAATAATAAACAAAAAAGAAATTAGCAGCCTTGGCTGTACATGCACTGCGTCAAGAAGCAGAAAAGAATTAACTGCTAGCCTGATAGCAGGAAGTGGCCTTCGTGTTCCCTTGACACAGTCAAGGCGACCATGATTTAGATCATGGTAATTCAAATAAAAATGTTTAAATATATATCCGATCCAGCATTCGACATGGACGCACCGGTTCTCAAAGATCAATACGTGCGCGATTATCAGCATTATTGTTTTGATGCAAGAAAACCAAATCAGCGTGGAAGGATCGAACTTCAAGTTCAGGATACAAATAGACATATCTTACCCGCCGAAGCGTTTATATAAGTAGAAGGTGAAGTATTAATATAAAACAATTGACAGAATCAGATGCGTTAATAATGGAATTATGGCCATGTTTGACAGTTAAACTTTCACTTTACTTTTCGGAAAAGTCACTGACCTTTGGAAAAAATATTTATTTTTTTTCTTCTGAAAATCTGTGTAATTCGGACGATTTTCGTGAATTTTACTAGCAAATTCCCCATCAGAATGTGTCATTCGAACGATATTTTTGAATTTTACTAGCAAACACCCCATCAAAATGCACGATTCATGATGAATACAATTTTATGTTTTCTGATAATACGTAAATTTCTGATAAGATTTTCGTGCTGACAAAACATAATATTATCATATTTGTTCTGTTTCTGATAAAATTTTCGTGAATTTTACTAGCAAACACTCCATCAGAATGCGCAATTCGTGAAGAATAAATTATATTTTTTTCTGATGTTAATAATATATAAATTTCTGATAAGATTTCCGTGCTGACAAAAATAATATTTATTATGTTTTTTTTCTGTTTCTGAGAAGATTTTCTTGAATTTTACTACTATTTACCCAATTAAAATTTGCAAATCGTGAAGAATAATATTATATCTTTTTTTCTGAAAATAGTATGCTTATTTATGATAAGATTTTCTCGCGGTGACATGACAAAAACAACTAATAATACCCTCAGTCGAAAACGAGGGATAACTAAACTTGTTCATCAACTTTTACTTTTCGGAAAGGTCGCTGCTTTCGCTGTCTATAATCCTTTCAGTTGTCTTACACATGTGTTAGAAAACGTTTTGTTTCATAATAATGAGAAAGTACATATCTGACTTTTTCATTTGGGTTTTTAAAGAGGTACGAATTTCTTTAAATCTATATCATCCGCTAATGAAGCAAAGACAGCTTGTTGGATTGCCTTGATACATTTATAATTTTATGGTAGAATATATCTATCAGTGGATTTATGCTGGTACGAATTTGTTTAAATCTATATCATCCGCTAATGAAGCAAAGACAGCTTGTTGAATTGCCTTGATACATTTATAATTTGATGGTAGAGTATATCTATCAGTGGATTGAAGCTTATGCAAGTAGTCGAAATCAGAAAGAATTTTTTTTCAGGATTTAATTTATCAGATAATTTTATTCCCTCATGTTTTGAATATGTAATAGCAGAATGATATCATTAATATTTTCATAGTTAATTATATAATAACCTAATGATGTAACGATATCACCACCAATTTTCCTTGACTTGTTAAGGAAATATTTTTTAGAAAAATGTATAACATTGCACACATTAACCTGTAAGTGTCAGCGCTTTATTGTTTGTTATTATTGTTGGAGTATGTGCACTTCATCGAACACAATATCAATCGATATTATTTACTATATTTTTATAACAAGGATGCCACTGATATCTCAGCAACAAGAAAGCAAGAGCCAATCAAACATCATATGGCGCTACCGAATTCTTTCAGAATGAAAACAATAGGTTCATCTGGAAGTGGTAAGAAGCAATTATTACTTAATTTGATAATGTGATAGCTCAAATGTGATAAGATGTATTAAGTAGTTCCGTCAGTTGATTTGATGATTAGAGATGCTATGAAGTGCTTAAAGATTTTAATGAAAATGCAGATTTGTTGGACGAAGATGGCAATTTTATTATTAATTTTATAACTGATATTGATGAAGCACCGTCAGTGGATCACCTTAATGGATTTATTAATAATTTAGTTGTATACGACGATGTGATGCTGGACAAAAATCATTTCCAGCAAGATTATTTTCTTGAGGCAGACATAAAACACAGTTGTGATTTGTGTTACCCAGAGATACACACAAATACCAAAACTGATAAGAGACAGCTATAATATGTTAATTGTGTTTAATGGAGTTGATAGGCATACGTTGCAAAAAATTTATCAAATTTGCTGCAGCGGTGACATAAATATAAATAAATTTTAAAACTTTTTTTTCGCGAGAAGTCAAACCTACACGGAGTTAAAACAATAAATTTGTATGATCCTCGATCACGATATCATATGTCTTGATAACATATTTGGTTAATACCAGCAGACGGTGTGCGACCTCAAGTTGGTTCAATTTCGAAATATACTGCGCTTATTTTGATAAGTTTTCAGTCCAAGACGCTCCCCCCACCCCCAATAAAATAAACTAACCCAATTAGACAAGCCGCGGCGTTTTTGTAAAACCATGATTTTTTTTAAAAAAAATTATTTACGCCATTTAACTTTTTTTTTAACGAAGATTTTTATTTGGCATTTGGATCCTTTAAAAATGTCGTCTGTTCACCCCCTCTGTCAGCTTCTGTGCTGCAATTTTGGGTTATTTATACTTAGTGCGGAACTGTATAATTGCTGTTCTTTCCTGCTGTAAAGTGTATATATCCTTAATAAGTGCGTTCAATGGACAGCATCCTGTAAATTAATTAGCCGAAACAAATGTAAACCCCTGTCTGTGTAGTACATATATAACGTACCTTGATGATACAATATTGCTAGACCCGATTTCCACGTTAAAGACGGGGGAAGTTTTGTCAGAATTCATGCGTGCGCGTTAAATGTGTTAGTCTTTGAATATTTGTTGTCTTGTAGCTGATACTTAATATATATGAAAATTGTTTGATTGACAATTTAATGACCGTACATAACCTTACACGTACAGTTCTCTTTCCTATGTCTGCGACTTACTTGACGCATTTCCGGAACCGATATTGTCTGGGACTATTATTTAGAAAAAAAGCATTTCCAGTTCTCGTGCTGTTGCGAAAAAGTACGAGACTATCAATGTTTGCCAGCAATGAAAGAAAGAAGAATAGAGAATGTCCGAGAGGGCAATAGCTCTGACACGGCACCATTCCATTTGATGTTATGCCGCTAGAATTCAGCTCGGAATTGCCATGGTTTACATAACATGGTTAACAGGATTGATACTGTTTGCCACCATTTCAGGACACACGACTGCAGGTATTATGCACATCAATCTGACGTTCTGTCTACTGTCGTTACAATGGTCCAAAAATAGTGTATGCAAAAAATCCAAATTGCAGAAAATCATGCAATGTTTCTTCTGTCTTTTTGGTTTAATATGATATTGTAGTGTCTTGTACATTATCGGGGACATTTTTAATTCTACGGCGTTTTTTTTTTAAAGGATAGAACGTCAGATTCATGTAGGTTATCTGTTAATGTATGTGAACTTGTTACTAGTCTATAGTTACTAAAATTAAAGAGGGGGGGGGGGCTGGTTGTGGTATCTTTTTGTTTTAGGTTAATATATAGTCTGGCGCGCATTTTCAGCTTGCAAAAATGACTTCTATTGCAATTGTTATTTGTTTTAGAATTGGAATATGAACGTAAAATGAACTGTCACAAGTATTGTTAGGTCTATTTTAGACTTTTTATTGGTTGTGTTTCAGTTTATCCTTCTGTCCATATTACCTTCCTGTATACCTACTTATGCTGTAGCTATGACTCTCAGCTATTTAAAATATATTTTTTATATATTATTGCTTCACTCATAAAAGTCCTTTGCAGGTCCTATATATTCTAAATTCTTCATAGCTTGCAGAATGCTTCTTGTACATTTTTTTCTTTGCTTTTGTTACTTTAATTGATAGTAACATTCTTTTATGCCATCGTCAGCAACATATAAATTAAAAAGTAAAATTAGCAGCCAAGATTGATAAATCACATTGTTAATCTGATCAATATTGCATGTGTTTGAATGTGGAATTTAGTTGCTAAAAATTTAGTAAAAGATTATTAACAGCATTGGACACATTCTTAGTTGAGATTTATGGCACATAGTCAACATAAAGGGCAATTGCAGGATTTTTTGTTTTAATGATTTTCATATTATTTACAAATCTTATATTCAGTTGATAAATGGGATGATGATTTTTTTCAAAGATATTTTTTGTGGAAGTGTTGAGAGATATTTCAGCAGTATAATGTTTGTCAGAACAATAATTAATTTTGTTTAGGTTGGTCCCGAGGGACCTCTTTTAGAGTTACATGTCAAATTGATGAAAATTTAAATTTTTAGTTTAAAAAAAAACAAGAAGACAAAAGTACATGTAAGAATAACTAAGAAAGACATATGCTATCAATGCTGTGAGTATCAGATCTTTTTGTGGAATTTTCAGGAGCCATGTGGCTCAATAGTTAGCATACCATTCTTACAACTGAAATGCTGTGGTTTGAAAACTTAGTATTGGATCAGCACGAGTCAGCTACCATGGTGTGTGATTTGGCAAGGCACTTTACTTATTTGCTTCAGCAGTAGAATCTCTAATCCTGTTATACGTGAAAGCAGAGCACCCTAAGCAGCTAGATGCTATTGATGCTTTTAAGATGCTCTTATCATTAGTTACACCCAGCACCTTTCAACCTCAGAAATTATTTTATTGGTACACCAATCTGATGTTGACTATGGCAGCATCCATCATGAATATCTTGTTATCTCTATTCCTCTTGAATGGATGGTCATATCACTATCAGGGTTGAGGGTTCTACATACAATTTTGAAAACTGCAGTCCAGAAATCCATTTTTGGAAAGAGTTCTAGTCCCAGCTCTAAAATCTGGAGTCTCACTAATGATACTGTTTTTTTTTCCCAAAACAAATAATTCAGAATGTGTGTATTATCATGTAACCTGTATAATTGTATCATCACCAGATTGCCAAAGCTCATATATCGTAAATATTTTAAAATTAGACCAAATAGCATAATATGTGTGGTTCTAATTATTGGACAAATCCCATTTTGTTTCTGCCAACTCAATATTTATAAGATATAATTATGGAAAAACTACAAAAATGAATGCAAAAAGAAAAAAAAATCCAGAATTAATGGGTTGTAATTATGAATGATATTCAATTTCTTAACAAAATGATGCTTGTTTTCTAATGTATGCTTCATTTAAATGTCCACACAAAAAGACTACCTACCTTTATTTTTCAGTGTAACCAGATTCAACCACATTTTTCTTCTTGGCCTTCTAAAAAATGATTGGAAAATTGAGAAAGTTGATAACCAAGATAATTATTATTGCTTGTGATGTTATGACTAGTATGTACTATTTTCAGTGCCTTACATTGCCATCCTTTAATTTTTTTGTGCAATGAAAACAAATCAAGGAAAATACTAAAATTTATGTTCTATTAATTTATTTACTTTGCTTAATGCCACTTCAGATCAATAAAATTTTTCATCTTTAAACAAAGCAGCATTTTCTTTTTATTAATTAGACATTAGCTAATTTGTCTGCAGCAGCTTTATGGTAAAATTTCCAGACCCAGTGTTTCTAGGGCTGCCAATACATTTTGCTTACACAGTTGTAAACCATAAAACTTATAATATTCCACTGTTTGTTTTTTCTTCATTTTATGGGGTTCTTGATTCATTTCACAAATCTTTCTGTCTCTTTCTTTCTTTTTGAATTCTTTTTTTAGTTGTCAAAACTAGATGGATCTATTAAGTTATCAGCTAAAATTGTGTTCATCTGCAACCTTGCACTTTGGAACAAAGATATTATTTAAAAATGTTATAGCAAAAGTATACATATGATAATCACTCAAAACAAGTATGTGCACGACACCAGACAAAGCTGACGTTTGAATGATTTATGATGATTAATATAGCAATTTGAATTCCTCTCACACACAAAAGTCCCAAAGACATTATTTTCTATAGGTACATGATACAGTGTAAGTGTTCCAAACATCACCTAAGGATTTATAACATGATGGATTAAAACTTCATTGAGTACCATTTATATAAATCGAGCATTGAATTGCACACAGATATAATTTGCATTTTGATCAAAATGATCTTTGGGATCTACCTTAGATTAACAGGTGTCTTAAAATAGGTATTTCAAGGCATTTTTAACAACAATTAGCAGACAAAAAAAGACATATATAGAGATAAAGCTTGTTTTCCTGAAAACAATGATACCAAATTTATTTTTGTTGGTCAGGTATGTGAGAAACTGTAATTAAAAAAAACGTAATTTTGGACTTATCTGAAAATAATCATGGCAGACAAGCTACTTTCTGATGACGTAATTAAGCTAGTGTTTCACCTACTTACAAAAGAACAATATAAATCACAACTACTACACCCAGTAGCATGAATAAATATAAATTTTACTATGGAAAGTATAAAATGAACAAGCCGCACAGCTTCAATTTTGCCCCAAAAATTTGTCCTTCTTTCACAGTTTTTGAAGAAAAAAGCTTTACGGAAGGCCACATTTCATGGCACACAATAACAATATTTTTGAAGATTCATAGCAGCTACTGATATTTAAAGGCCACAATATCTCTACTGATTGCACTCAATTTTTTTTCAAGGCCACAATGTAAATGGTTTAGAAGTTAGAACATTACAAACTTGGATAAACGTTACATTTTGACCATGGGACTCTTTGGGCTCAATTTGACAGACACAAAAAAATTAAATGTTCATGACTTTTACAATTTTAAAGCTACATGGACAAATTATTTATCATTTTTTTGTAGCACTATCCAATAAAACTATATTTATCACAGAAGCAGTAAAATTTAAAAAATATAAAGAATTAAACTGAAATAAAATAGACATAACTGCCCATTGGCATATATCAGCCCTAGACTTAAATAAAAAGACAAAATTTAGTCATCAATTCAACACATGCAAAAGCATGCTTCAAAGTATTAAAAACTTAAAAAGAAAATGAGAAAAAGAATAAAGAAAAAAACCTCAAGTTTTAAATGCATTTAGCCTTTATTTCATGATACATGTAGTTCATTTTGAGATGGTTAATGTTTGGGACCGACCACACTCTTCCATCATTTGGTACTGGTGATACATCAAATCTCTATCTGAATACATAACAGGCATAAATTTTACCAACATTGTCAATCAAATGCCACTTAAAATGGTCATTTCTCCCTTTCAATTTCTCCGTAAACTTCACCAAAGCTTTTTCTTTATTTAATGCAGAGATAACCTGTCCCAAGTAAACAGTGTTGTCATAAAACACAACAAGAAATTGACCTTGAATATCAAAGTGAAAAATGCTCTCCTCATCATTGTTTTCAAAACTGTCATCTGACACCGAGCTTTCCAAATCTTCATTCAATCTTTGCCTTTTACAAAGCTTTTCATTATTTTTGTCTGTGCCTGCAAAATGTGCTCTTAATCTGATGATAAACTCTTCTTTCAACCCATTTATTGTCAAATGTTTTGCTCCAAGAATAACTTTAAAGTAGCGATATTGTGCTTTAACTGCAGAAACCACATTGTATGTGGTAGCTAAGAGTCTGCCAACATCATGTAAATTCACACATGGACCACCATTTTTGGATATTTCTGCAACAATATCTGTTTTTTTTTTTTTTGCTTCATTGTCTTTATTCACCATTTTAATCCTTTCATTTTCGATCATTTTTTGTCAACTTTTTTAAGCTGTGATTTTCCCTTTCCACAACTTTTAGCATGACATTGATAGTCTTTTCTTGTTTCTTATGGTGTTGTCTGTAGACCTGAGCTTTTTCTTTGGCTTTTTTCATGACTTATGCTGTATTATCTGCTTGTTTTAGTGTTAAGCCAGCTGATGGTACTGTTCTATTTCAATATTTAAACAACAGAACGGTAATGGAGAGAGCAGTGGCTCCTTTTTCCGATGTCAATGTCAAGATCACTGAAAGCATTTTCTCCTAAAATATTCGTTAAAGGACAATGGTTGATGTTTTTCTTTTGGTCTTCTGGGAGATCTTTTCCAAAACACTGATCAGGCAAAACGTCGGATAGCTGTTTTTTGGCAACTCACACTGTCTCAAGACAGTGACTTTAAAGCGACCATGAAAATATCATCTTCATGGAAAGAAGCAATTAAGAAATTTTTGAAAAACTCATCATGGGTATCAAACTCTTTCCCCAAAAGGGAAAAATAACAACAAAATAATTGTGTAGGATCAATAGAAAATGTATCCATATGATTAACCATCTTTTGAACAAACTTTAAAAAATCGTGGAGTCGATTGTCTTGGACGCCATTTGCACATTAGCGAAAGCCAATATGCGCATAATTATTTGCTATTTTTAGACACATGGGGCTACTTGCCTATTTGCAAAATATTTTTCAATCTTCAAAATTATAGAGAAAACTGAACAATATTTTATTTTCACAGTTTTTAAAAAATGAAAACATTAACAGGAAGTTCACATTAAAAACTGCATTATACATTTTGTTATGACTTTATCTTAAGAAAATTTGTTGAAAATATAGTTTTAGATTTATGCTATTTGCACTAGTAAAACCAGCTTTCAATTCTTTATTCGTTGGTAAATAATATGTGGAAATAGCTTTGATAGGCACGGAGCACCATCCAATTAAAAAGGGTCAGTTTTTTTCCCAACTGATAAAATTCTAGTCACAGGAATTTTTTCTAAACTCGTTTTTAACAAATTCATTAAAACGTTCAGAATTAACACAGATAAAAACAAACAATGCCATTCAAAAGAAGAAAGAACACATTTTAATGTCATGTAAAAAAAAAATGTTGATTGGACACAAAATAGGTTTACAGTAAGAAAAAGAAAAGTAGCAAAAATCAGTCGTTTTCCATGTTTAGCCAGTTGAACTTAGGCAGTTTGGAATGCCTACTTATAAGATCTTTTGACATCACCTGTTCATTTACAGTTCCATGCTATATGTTAGTTTGCTCACTGCATGATTGGTGCTAGATCTTTGTTGAAAGAGATCAAATAAGAGAGAATTTTGAATGTTTCAATTGTCAAGTATTTTGTTGAAAACAGATTGCAGTTGCCATCTTACAGTCTGTATTGCATTTAGTGCCATAGGTTGTTGTTAGTGCTAACAAAGATATTAATGAACATGTGCTACATAAAAGTAGTACCGGTAGGCATATTTGGAGTATTTTTCCTGATGAAGGTGCGCGGTGGTCAAGATTTGGGGACATATGACAAATAATTGTGGGAAAACCTTTGACCAGGCAGTCAATGTACAACACTGTAAGACCTCATTCAGAAACTGCCAATAGCCTACATTCCTTCAAAAAGTAGTGCAATATTATGAAAATGTATGTGCCATCTGCAAATCATAGGGGTCACCATGAAATTTTGATGTGCTGTGTATGTCTTAATATTGTTTTAGGAGCAAAACAAATGCATTTTAATTGGTTATTTTAGGTTATGATTTAAAAATGAAGTCAGCGTAACAGTGCATGTTTCCCGTTTAATTTGACAGGAAACATCCAGGTATTTCAGTATTCAACAAACCAATGAAATGATGGATTTTTTCCATGAGACATGAATGATAACACATTTGAAAATAGAGAAACCTTAGAAAAATTGTTTTCTTAACATATTCAATCACCAGCATTCAAAGAAATGTTTACAGAAGTCTTCCTGTTGACAGATTTGATGGCCAACTGTCTGTGCTTTTTGTATTAGGCAGATGTTAGTGGGTGAGCTAACTAAAACCGCAGTGGGTCTCTTGTTTCAAGTGAATTAGAAGTGATACTGTGCTAGCCAAAAAAGGGGGGCCCTGAGTGGTATAAAGTGCTCCTGTTAAGGATCAATGCCATCTCACCTCTTTCTGCGTGGGTTTGTGTCTCGGGTTCTGCCAGTGGGTGTTATGGGAGAAAGCTTGCCAGTAGCTTCTCATGGGTTGGTGTTTTTTCCCCGGGCTTTTCCTGAATTCTTCCTCTGCCATTTATGCTGGCTGTCGTGTATAGCCTATCTTGTGCTGAAAATGCATTAAACCTTACAATTACAACAACTTGCCAAATGTACCCCAGGTCTGTAGTTTTTGTGTTTCATCCTCTCCAAACATTATATGGTATGGCAGTTACCCATCTAAAAAATCAGATAGATTTTCTTATACTGTTGATTGCAACGTTGTGTACCAAGTTCTGCATTGTTAATACAATTTGTACTCTTTTGACTCAGGACATGCCTTTATAAGCCTTAAAGTACAAATAATATAGAAAATTGGGAGAATAGTAAATTTGGGTATAAAGGGCAAAGATTGAAAATGGAAAGTAAAATTTTGGTCGAAATGAATCTTTTGAGAGCTTGTCCTTTTATAGATGTGACTTTTGGAACACTCATTACTGGAAATAGCACCAAATTCTATGCTGATAAAAAAAATACTGTGATTCAGATGGTTTTTTTCCATTCAGAAACTTACACTACATATGGGTTTATATTTTGAAGTATATATTTGGTCGTGGCATTTAATGATTTGAAGTTACCAAATGTTGAATATGATATTGTTGGCAAAGGTTTATTATGGGAGTTGAATTTGTCCCATGAGCCCAAGACTAATTCTCTGTATGTTTTGGTGCTGGAGACAGCCCTTAATCAAGATGAATTAAAGGGTCTGATTGGCTGCCAGGACTGGGCTATTAATGAGCCAGCCAGCCATTGATTGTGTGACATTTTCTATACCTGACCTTATAAAAGGTTTATATTTCTAGTCTCAATCTCCAACTTGCGTGCATATTTCTCATTATAACCCTGCCATACAGGTTTGGAGTTGTTTAGGAATGAAATCAATTAGTCCATCTATCAGCTGTTTAGTCTCCACAAGGTATCTTTACTGTAAATCAGTTGATTATAGCTAACTTGGGTGTGCAATTTAAGACTAAGGTTGGCATGTTTCTCTCCAGGCCAATTATCTTTTTGAAGGACCTTGAAAGTTCCTATTAGCAATGTAGCAATACTGATCCTAATGCACCTTCTTAACCCTACTTCACCTTAAATGGTGTTGCCCCAACACCATCATTGCTCATTTCACACCTTTGACATTTTTTTTCACATGTAAGTCCTGCTATATTATTTGCTTTCATTTATATTCCTGGATTGTCTGGCAGTTAGATGACCAAACTTTTGGTACATGTACATTTACCATTATACCTTAATATTTTCAATGGGCACTATTGCTTAGATGCATTAGATTTTTAATATTTCTTTGTAATGATGTCCTGTCCTGTTCTGATATAACTGCCTCACTTGGAGAATTAGACAAACAATATGTTTGTTTTGTTTTATTATCATTTTCTTTAGTATGAAACCTTTTAGTTCTACATGGTGACTTTCTTTGCATTAATGTTGCCCTTAGGATATTAATTATCCTAGAGACATCAGAGAAAGCATTCCCCGAAGCCCTTTATATGCTAATGCTGAGCTAGCATTTGGATTTATTGTGTTAACTGCAGATGTTTATAAAAGTCTTGCATACAGACCAAAATGCACAAAACCTAAATTATATAACCAAATTATAACCATGTGTCCACTCTCCACTATCATTCCCTAGTAAGAGTTTTGTGCACAAGAATTTCCAAAAATGATATATTAAGTGGGAAATTACTCTTAAAATATTTCCTTATGAGCTAAACTATTTAACTGTAAGTATTTGACCCCTTCTGACAGAGCTACAAATTTGTAAAAATGATTACAAATTGAAATGTTTGGCTATCAGTGAATTATTGTAAGTCTAGAGACACATCTCCCAGACCAATAAATGTGCTTCATTGTTTATCCTAAATGTAATATTTCCCACTAATCATCCTGAGGAAATTAGTGCTCTGATGGCCTGGTGGTTAAGAGTTTCCACCTCCAATGAAGGTCACGGGTTTGAACCTCAGCTGAGTCATACCAAAGCCTTTTAAAATGGTACTAATAACTGCCACGCATGGTTCATAGCATTAAGAGGTTAGTGTTAGGACCGGTCGATCTGGTGTCAGGATAATGTGACTGGGTGGGACCTCATTCTACATTTCTGCGGCATTATGCCCCAGTGCTAGACATCACTATAAACTGCAGATCTGCACTTATGTATTTAGTTTGGAATACAGCATACATTCAGTTACTTACTTTCTTGTAGTGTAGTTTTGTTTATAAAATTAAGTCTTAGGTAGAATAAGAAAATGAGTATATAATGAAAAGGTTACTGCATTTGTATGGTAAAATATGAACTTATTTTGTTGGATGGATATACATGTACTTCACTCCCAAGGTCGTGCAGTATTTCCATCAGAAAAAATTGTTCATACAAATGCAGTACCTATCAGTGTTCATTGTCTATGTAATATTTATTACTGTACAGCAAATATTGGCCTTGGCAGCTTGCAGTAGGACTTAACCATGCTTACTTGTCCTACTGCATGCAACATAGATTATGACCTGCCATAGGAATATGCATCTGCAGAAAAGGGTTTTTGTTGTTCTCGTGATTACTTGTAATATTCTGCACAGACCCAGATCTGCCAGCACATCTGTCTTATAAGTGACTATATATCATGTAAGCAAGTATAGAAGTTCTTATTTGAAGTTTAAAATGTTAATTAAATTAGCCCCAACAGTAAGTATTGCAATAATAATAATTATCATAGTGAGATATGATGTTAGGGTACTTTCATATAGGTAAATTTTGCATGTACATGTACAAGTATGCAATATGTTTTTTCTTAAGAGCTGCCAGTAAGTTATTGTTATGTGGGTCATTAATTCAAGAACAAACAACTCCAAGTATTTTATCATGTGTGACCATCTGTAAGACATTATTATTGCTGATATTTATGCCCTTTTTGTTAGCTTCAATTGTTTTTGTCCAGTGACTACAAGAAGTACTTAGTTTATCATTGTGAATTCTCATCCCATGTTCCTTGCAGCAAACATCAAGCTGATTGAGTTTGTTGGCTGGTTTTTTAAAAACATTTCAAAAAACAATTTGGCCATAACATGTCATGGAAAGGAAAGGTGCCTATCTCAAGAAATATTGAGGTAGCTGACCTGATTTGGCCCAGCTTGGGTATTAAACCAATAACAGTTAAGTTTGTTGAGAGCTATCTGTTTTTATTTGAACTTTTGGCTATGTACCTCCTAAACAAAAGCATGCAGCGTGATGTTTAATGAGGTCTTTAAACTTACAAGGGTTTATAATAAAATTCACTTTGTTTCCTCCTATGATGAATTGGACAAAAAGTGGAGATCAGAAATGCAGATAGAATGTAATATAGATCCAAGTACATATATGCAATAGCTCAGGGCACTGGATAACTTGTTTTTACCTGTATAATAGCTGCTGGCATTAGTCTACCAGCATGAATCTTGATAAAACCTAAAAGATGAAGTGTACTTGAGAAGTATATTGCATCCACAGAGGTTTCTGTATCAAGTCAGTAAAATGTTCTGTGCAGAAATGATCAGATAATTGTTAATATGTACATGAAAATTGAGATGGCTTGTGAAGATCCATAAAGAAGGCCAGGGCACTTGACAAGACTGAGCATTTGGTTAATTCTAATGTATTAAACAAGCATGTCAGGGCAGGTAGGAGACAATATTTTCATTGTATTCACCTATTTATGTAAACTGGTTAATTCTGGTTTGTTTGTGGTTAAAATTGAAGATGGGTGCAAGGAAGAAGTCCTCATTATTTACTTAAAAGGATATCTTATCAGATTATGTAACAGAAATAAATGGACCTTGCATTTTAAAATGTCTTTTATTTGGAAAGGTGGGGAAAATGAAAAACTATGAATTCAAAATGCAAAGTAAATATTGGTTCATTTGATTTCATACTGGCTGTTGGGTGATATTTTTGGAGAAGTTTGCCACTTTTATTATTTGTCAGACAAATTAATCTAGAGCACATGTACAGTGTATGGAACATTATTGATTTTAGTATGTTTGTGCATATACCATTGCTGTGGGGAATTCAGATAGGTGGTCTTGCAATGGATACATATTCCTTCACTTGTACAGTATCACATGGTGAATGGTGATGTTTACTTTGGTTAGAGAAATGGTTTACTGCAGTTCAGAATAACAGATTTTTTATCTTCTATTTTTTGCAATGTAATGTGTTAAAAATTTGTGAATTATAGAGGCAATAAAGCAAGAAACAATTGTAGGAATAGGTAAAAAGTCTAATATTTTTAATGCCAAGAAATGTAAGAAAACAGGTCACTGTACATATAAGTGAACAAAATAACATAGAGAGACATGGAGGACACAAAAAGTACTAAAGTATTTGTACACCTTTCTGTTTGCTTGAATCACCCTACTAATTTAAAAAATAAAAAAATCATAAAAAAAATAAAGAATACACAAAATGTAGTCATTTCATTCATTGATTTAATAACTGCTTTGGTGCCCAAGTGGTGAGAGATTCTGCCACGGAAGCGAGAGGTCGTAGGTTCAATCCCCAACTGAGTCATACCAAAGACTTTTAAAAATGGTATTAACAGCTGCCTCGCTTGACGCTCAGCATTCAGAGGTTATTATTGTTAGGACTGGTTGGTCTGGTGTCAGGATAATGTGACTGGGTGGGACATCATGCTACATGTCTGTGGCATGATGCCCCAGTAATAGACATCACTATAAACTGCCTCTCTGCAGACATTGTAGCGATATGACTGGATTTTTTTTAAAGCTACATTAAAAATCCTAATCAAAACAAAACAAACATTGATTATAATATCTAACCTGAATGTCACTAGGGATCTCTTACACTGTTGACAGTCATTCAAAGCAAACAGAAGCTTTTCGAGGAAACTAGCAGACATACTGCTTACTGCCCTTTTCTGGTTTCTTGAATAGCTTGTTTAAGTTAAACAATAATGACTTCTTTTAAAGAGGGTAACACAATCAGCTAATAACTTATCTACCCTGAGTCTTTCATACAAAGGAATTTATTTATTTTAGCTACATCTCAAAGCCACTGGATATCTTGGGTTTGGAAGAAGGAAATAAGAGCGGTCATTTCTAATCTCAGTTGGTATCCTATTGTAGAGCAAAGTTCCAGAGTACATGTATTGGAAACAATTCCTGATTTGGTTTGGGAATATTTTTGTTTGGTTGGCATGGATCACAGGTGGGGAGTATTGCCAGGTAGCCTATACTGGAATATTCATGAGCACTATTATTGGATATCCTGCACATTAATTTGGCTTTTCTCAAACAGATTAAATAGGTTTAATGTCACCCTCTTAGTAAGAGGGATGGTTTATTCAATTTGGCTGGTGTTATCTAGGGGATGACTTCCTTTGATTTCATGACATGGTGTGAGTGGATAGAGAGAACATCAATAGAGAAATGAACAAGACTATTGGGAAGAAATAATGCAATATGAGCCCCCTAAGACTACAAAAATAATTTTTTTTTTTATCAATAACAAATTAATAGTTGCAACTTCACTTCAACCTAACTGTCTGCGTGGGTTCGAGTCTAAGATTCGGCTAATGTAGTTAAGTGAGAAAGCTTGCCAGTAGCTTCTCGTGGGTCGGTGGTTCTTTCCGGGGTTTTTCTGGTTTCTTCCTCCACCACTAATACTGGCCGCCATGTATAGCCTATATATTGTGCTGAAAAATGGCGTTAAACCATAAAAAACAAACAAACAAACTTCAACCTAAGTCCTGTCAGCAGAAGTTAATAACTGTGAATAATTTGGATTTATTTCATCATAATAACAAGTGGTGAAAAGAGTGCAATGTCCACGTCTAAATGCATTACCTTCCTCTCCTGACCTGTGTATCTTCCTATTCTTTCTAATCTTCCAGATTTAAAGTTTCATATCTCTAGACTTGCTGATCTTTTATTCTGAACATGTCGTCTCTTTCCAAACATGTCTTCGGACTGTTCCATTCTTCTTGAAAGCTGTTTCCTTAATGATATTATCTTTCAGAAATTGTGCATCTAGCACTAAAAGTAAAACCTGTCTTTTTTTACAAGACAGCCACCTGGTCCCTTTTCTTGTTTAATGAGGAAAACTATATTCTTTTTAGTCTTCAGGAACTTTCGGACTAAAGAATTTCAATCAAGGTCATCTCTTTAATTCACTCTGTTTTCAAAGTGCATACCTTAATTTACTCAGACCAATTGTAAGCAGCGGTTCCATAATATTTCCTGAGATAATCATTTCTTACATCAAATTTTGGATAGCCGAGAATCTCGGAATGACATTGCATATCAAGTTCCCTTTGAAAATAACTATTTGATATGGGTTCCTATCAAGTGTTTATGGTTGGAAGCTCAGATGTTTACTTTCTCAGGACAGTGTTGCTATGTCTCGATTCAATCTTGATAAGTAGTAGATGCTGACCTTTCAAGTTTAACATGGGGAGGGGTATAGAAGAAAGGCCGTAGTGACCCTTCACAAAGTCTATTCAGCTTAAATGTGATAAAAATGTAATGCTCATTGGCAATGCATTCAGCTTTAAGGTTCTGGATTTATATTAGCCCAATTCATCTTTTTTGAAGATGTGCGAGCTTTGCTATGTTTTTATCATTTGAATTACCCCATACTGTATTACAATTGTCTAAAATAGGGTTGTATGTAACTGTTATAAAATAGTTTTCTGTGCCTTCATTGAGAAAATGTTTTATCCTACTTAGAAGCCATAAACTTGAATTGAATTTTTTTTAACTGATATGTTTGATATGTTCAGTCCATGATAAGATATTATCTACCAAAACACCAAATAGTCTATCATGACAGACCATCAGACCATTCCCAAATTGTTATCTTTCCATGTCAGATTTTAGTTTTACCAGTATTTACCACTATGCCATTGTATGTGCACCAGTTGTCCAATTTGTTTAGGGCATTCTGTAAAGAATTTCAAGTTCATGCTTTGTGTTTTGGATGTCTGACAATGTTATGTCATCTGCATAGAAATCTTTTGATTATATTGAGTCCCTTAGTAAAAGTGGTAGGTCATAAATAAAATTGCTCTGGCAATGTGAAGGTTCACCTCGTCAGCTTTGTGACTGTGCTGCCAGGACAGTTGAAGCAGTTCACTACATTGAGTTTTTGGCTGTTGACGGTAATGTTGGGCTCAGCAAAGGGCTTTCCAGGGGCCAGCTGATGCAGGACTTCAGTCTTCTTGGTACTGATGGTGAGACCAAAGCTTGTGCAGGAGCTGGAGAACATGTCAACACTACATTGCAGGTCGGCTTCTGAGGGAGGGCACCGTTATCAGCAAATAAGTAAATCCTGATGGTGGCTGTCATAACCTTGGTTTTTGCTTGAAGCCTCCTGGAATTGAATAGTTTACCATCTGTACTGTACCTGATGGTGACTCCAACATCTCCGTCTCTGAAAGTATTAGTCAGCATGGCAAAAAACAATAGACTGAACAGTGTCGTTGCCAGAACACAACCCTGCTTGGTGCCATTGCTCACTGGAATGGCTCAGAGATCTCTCCATTGTCATGGAAATGTTGTACATGGATATAAATTTTCTTGGGCACCCATACTTGGACATTACCTTCCACAAGCCTTCTCTGCTGACAGTATTAAAGACCTTTGTCAAGTCAACGTAGATGGAGAAGAGGTCTGTATTTTGTTCTTGACATTTTCTCTTGCAGCAAAGGCCATGTCGGTGGTCACATATTTTTTTGCGGAATAAATGAAGAAGCACTGGCATTCTCATCTTTGACAGCTTCCTAGTATGTATAATACATGTAGATTGATTGACAATCTTTGTATCCAACTTTATGGCATCTGAAGCACTCAATCTGTTGCCATGATGGCATACCTGTGTCACATTCCCAGTTTCTCAACAGTAGAGACGGTACTCTTCATTATAGTGCCAGAAAATGTGGTGTTACGTGCTTAGGCTCGAATAAACAGTAACATAGAAAGAGTGAAAATAACAAGCTTGTAAAACTTAATGAACAATTTATTGAGTACAAATATTTTTCAGAAAAGAAAAATAAACTTACGGTTTTAAGAATCAATTCCAAAATTAATCCAAAAAAAATTCAAAATATTATCCACTCGAACAATTGCAAAAGTCCTGGTAATAAATTGTCCAAATAATTCTAAGTTCGAATTCCAGTGATGTATCCAATATGGAAGACGATGTTACTTGATGAAGTCAGTTCTTGTTAATAAATATCTCTATGAGCACAATTCTTTTCCAGATAAATAACAAAATAATTCCTCTTGATCCAAATGAATTGACACAATTTCCAGTACAAGGTAATTTATAATAACTCAAAAAGACACAACTTAATATTCTAACAGCCCAATTTTCTACTAAATAGCTCGCTCCAAAACATCACTTTAATACCTGTTTTTACATAAACAAGAAGGGGTCACGACCTTCTAGAATCTCTCAGAACAATTTTACGTTCAAGAAATCACGTAAACAGCGTATGACCCAACTAAATTAGAAAGATGTTTATACTTTACTCCATTTTGTCCTTGGAACCAACCAATCATTTTAAAAGCTTGTTTACAACTCTGAAACCAGGTCAGAAATGAGGTCAGCACCTGGTGTTTACTCTGAAAGTACAGCCCCCCCTCCTTCAATGAACGAATCTTAAAACTTAAAATGCCAAATTTAAATCTAACAGACAGACAATAAAAATAATTATAAATAACTTATATTAAATATACGTAACAGTGGGCATACATTTTAATATTTCTCAGTAGCTGAGAGGTTCCTTTTCTTCTTAAATGATTTTTTTTCTCTGTGGTGGATGCTTAGGTTGACATTTTGGTTCAGAAGAAAGATGTGTATTGTGTAATGTACTGTAGGTTGAAGTCTTGGTATAGGTCAATGTTCAGATCATTGATTTCTTTCACCCTAGAGTTTACATGAGGAGGTAAGTCCTAATATCATTGTTTTATATATTTGGGCTGAAGTATCTAGCAGCATACAGTAAACTTTCAAAATATGTGTTTATTTAGTGACCTTCCAATACTGGCATCATTTCCACCTACTAAAATAATAATTTGGCTGCCTTTGTCATCTGCATCCAATATTTGTAATGTCTTGCTTTAATATTTCAAAAACAAATTAAATAAATTAAAAGGAGGAGCTCTTGTATATATGTGTTCAAAGGTATGTAACTCCAAAATTTACAGTTATTCAGTGTCGCTAAATTATCTATGACATCAAAATTCGGTGAATTCACATGTATTCTTGTAATCATTAACTAATGTAATACATTAAATTCTTAGAACACAATCATTATTCAAACAATATGATAAATTCAAGAATTAATGTAACACTTCTTATCCATAACTCAGCATAGTGTTTTTATGACATAAATTAACACTACGTCATTCTTAACTAAGAATTAAGGTAAGAATTCTGATTCATAATACAAATCACATTATTATACAAGTGTATCCAATTAAACCAAATATACAAATGTATCAACCGAAATCATGCAGACTTGTAAACAAAGCAGACATTATATTAATTGCATCACAATAAACGTGGAATTTGAGACAATACCTTGTGTTTTTGCATGTCACTCAACTGATTTTTTTGGCAGGTTTTTTCCTCAGGTCTGTTGTTTCACATATGAATGTATTTCTCTCAAATAACTTTCGGAGTCCTTTACAAAATAATCCTGCCACTCCTTCCTCTCTTGCAGAGGAATTTTTAAAGACTAAAGTCTAATTTAGCTAGTGCGATATTATGTTCTAAAGATTTCTCATGTAAAACACACCCCTTATTTAACCGCGACCAATCAGAATCAAATGTATTTCCTCCCGCTTCCCTCCAAAAGTCGCTTACGTCATGGTCAATATGACACGCTTTGGTTTTAAGTAACAGAATCTCTGTTTTCTCAAAATTTTGACATTTTCGTGATAAAATGAAACTTTACAAGGTCGCCGTCGGTAAGTCAGCTCTGAACAAATATGGTTAATTAGTACAATGGCCACATCCTACTAAACAAATCCCTCTCTCTCTCTTGCACGATGTCTCATAAATTTAACTAATGGCTATCTGGCCACAACTAATGGTTTATTAATATATTGACCGAAAATTTGGCACTTCACATTCAGATTAGGAAAGACAGTGACATAACATCTCTAGCTTGAAAACATTCAAATATGGTGAATGTGTTACTAAATGAACTCCAGTTTGATTTTAAACGCTGATAATTTGACACTGTTTGGGATTGCCTGAAAACAAGCAGGTCAGAACTTGTAAATCAGTGAATGAAATGAATAAGATTTGTGTATATTTTACATCCTTGATGCCTTGTTTTTAAAATTGGTTGGGGAGGGGTTTACAAACAAACAGAAGCATGTGTGAATATTATAATAAATAGAGTTGTATATATTGCAAACATCAGTGTGTCTTTACTGGTTCTGGCATCTATAGCTTTTAAAGATCAAGTAAACCTACATTTTGCTTCTTAATAATTTATCTTTTTCATGAAATCACCATATATGAACTTTTGTATGTATGCATTATTTGACTAAAGTGTAACTCCAAGTTTCAGATTTAATTTTTAATTAACCTGACAACTAAATTAAAAGCAGATTTCCCCATTATTAGTTATGGAATCCTATTGAAGCAGTTGAGTCTCATTGATTGATAGTTAAATTGACTGATGTCAAATCTGTGGATGATATGGATCACCTATACCAGTCAGGTTGAAGCAGCAATGGCCCCAAGTGCAAGTCGACTGATTTGTCAACATTAATGGACAGAGATATCCAACAGATGTTTTGTGGCCATTGTGAAGTAGAGATTGAATTGATAACAAATCCAGATTATTAGTGGAGTACTTGTAAATTGCTGTTTTGATTCTGACACCATGTGTCACACTGGAAGGTACTTTCATTTGCATTTTTAGCTTTGAGACAGTTATTTAAGTATTGAACTGCATGTACAGTATAATATTGCTGATTCATTGAAAGATGACTTTGGAAGTCTGATTGGTTTGAAACGTAAGACCAACACAGTGGCAATCTTGAAAATGTTGTTAATACATGTACTACTCCTTCTGAATGGAGTCATATTGACACATGTTTTTCCATAAAAGATTTTTTTTTGATGCTTATTTAAATGAAAATTGTACTGATCTTATGTCTAGTATAGTCACAGTGGCATTCATATTGAATCTCGACTCCTCCTGTTATGAAAATGTTGTCAATCTGACATCTAATTTGACCATCACCAAACATGGACATATTGACAACCATTCATTGAGACATCTCCCAAATTTATGATGATATTGACATGGGGTTCTGACCAGAATTCTTGTGATGTCTGCTTAGCTCTAAATGAAAATGGTGCCAATAAATCTTTTTATTGGATGCTTCTGAATGGATGGTTATAATGACAGGTTGGACCTAAATGAAAATGGTGCTACTCATAGAACCACTGTGTCCAACATAGCAGTTAACCAGAGATTTAATGATTTTATTGACACTTCTAAATTGATGGTTATATTGACATGAAGCTTTCATCACAAGACATCTTGTTTTTTTATAAATGGAAATTGTGCTGATTTTAAATCTAATTTTGCCAACATAGTGGCTACTTTGAAACTCTTGTTATTGTTTAGAAATATCAAAGATAGATTTAAAGCTTGGTAATTACAAAGAAGAAATGGTCTTATCAAGAATTTCTGGAAATGCTGGTTATATATAAAATGAGTACCATAGGGACAAGATAACTCATTTCTGGGGGATACAGATTTTGTAGGGTAGTTTCACAATATGCCCTGCTGCATTCTGTAAGAGGTAATTAATGGGGATAACCTGTTCTGCTGTTGGATACATCCTTTGGTGGTGCTTCAGTAGAGATGGTTTTTATTTCAAGGATTTTCCCATCTTGTGTCTTTGTCTCATTAGCACATGCTTCTTGGGAGAATTTTTGCAGCATCTTTACATTTTAATCCATATTAAACATCATACCAAACATGACTTAGCAATTCAAATTAAATATCATACAACATTCGACCATAGTAATTCATAATAAATATCATACCAAATATGACCCTTGTAATTCATTATACATCATACCAAAGATAAGACCACTTGAATGGCCTATTGGTTAGAGCGTCCCACTTGGATGTGGAACACCATGTGTTTTGAACCCCGGCTGAGTCATACCAAAGACTTAAAAAATGTTGCTAACAGCTATCTCACTAGGTGCTCAGCATTAAGAGGGTAAGACTGGTCGACCTGGTGTCAGGATAATGTCAGGATAATGTGACTAAGTGGGATATGATGCTTCAGTGCTAGACATCACTGTAAACTGATACTGCAGACATTGTAGGATAAGAATGAAAAATTGTTAAAGCATTGTTAAAAATCCTAATCACATCACATCATACCAAATATAACCACAGTAATTCATATTAAACATACCAAATATAACCACAGTAATTCATATTAAACATACCAGATATGACCATATTAATCCATATTAAACATCATACCAGATTATGATATAACCATAATTAATTCATTTTATACATCGTACCAGATATTACCATAGTAATTCATATTAAACATACCAGATATGACTTTAGTAATCCATATTAAACATGATACCAGATATGACCATAGTAATCCATATTAACATCATTCCAGATATGACCATATCTGGATATGACCATAGTAATCCATATTAAACATCATACCAGATATGACCATAGTAATCCATTTTAAACATCATACCAGATATGACCATAGTAATCCATTTTAAACATCATACCAGATATGACCATAGTAATCCATTTTAAACATCATACCAGATGTGACCATAGTAATCCATATTAAACATACAAGATAATGACCAACCATCAGGTAATGATAAGGAGAATGTACTGATGAATACAGACAGAAATGACTAGATATATCTGCAAAAATGAGGAAATTAAAAAAGGTATGAATATTAAAAAAAAAATGTTTATCAGGTTCTTAAATATTCATTGCCATAGATAACTGATGCTACCATATGAGATAAAACATAACCTGGGTGTATATGAATTTAGCTAACATCTGCAGACATTAAATCTTATCTTTTATTGGTAGGCTTCAAACCTGATAGTTTTTTTAAGGGGGTGCATTTGTTTAGTGAGTATTTTATGTTGTGTGTGTGTGTAAATATAGTGATAGTAATGTCTGTCTTGGGGCTAAAATGGCTTTCCTTTCTGCATGTGAATGAAGTTTCGTGGGACTAATTTTCATCATAGGTAGACAGCACTTGGTCAGGGACTTCTCCTATTGATTCTGATGCTGAGAGGAAAAAGTCAGGGTCACTGGAGTTGATATAAATATTTTTGGATTTTGCTCCTTACAGTAACTTTACAGGATTTAATTTTTTGTCTGTACTGGTTATATACCAGAAGAGCTTATGGGATGATCTGTAGTATCGTCCATTGGCCAGTGTCTGTCATTCCATTAGAAAAAGGTTATTATTGCTACTACTTTAAAACTACATGGAATATTGCATGAAAATGATGCCGCTCAGACATCCAATATAGCCACCACAGCAGCCAACAGTAAATCTTTTTATTGCAACTATTCCTAAGAGAATGTCTTATCAACATGGGGTTTTTACTAGACTTCTCATGATATCTGGTTGGTCCTGAATGAAACTGATTAGATTCAGATATCTGGTATGGCCACTATAGTGGTCAGCTTGACATTTTTTCTATGGCACTTCTTCAGAATCAGTGGTTGTTATATGGAGTTTTCTTATCGGTCCAAAACAAAAAAGGTGATGATCTGACGTCCAATATGACCATCATAGTTGACAGTCTTGAAAATATTGATATTGCTATTGTAAAATCTTGATATTGTTATTGTGAAAACGTATCAGCTTGTGTTGTTTACCTGAAGATTTATGATTGTGTATAGTTGGTCTTGAATAAAGACTGCTGCTCTAATATCCAATATGACCACAACAGTGGCCATCTTGAAAAAATCTTACTGCTACTCCTCCTAGATGGAAGGTCATATCAATCAGTATTGAATTTTCACAAGAAGACATCATTTGATGTTTAATTGGTATGAGATGAAAATATTGACAATCTGACATGCAGTATGGTTACCATGGTAGCCATTTTTAAAATAGTATTATGGTACAAAATCATATTGACATGGAGTTATTGTATCATCAGAAGACAAATTGTGTTATCTGGTTGAAAAATTGTGCAGATGTGACCTAAAATGTGGCTGCCACAATGAACATTTTTGAAAATATTGTTGCTAATTCACATGAATGGATAGTTATATCAGCACATGGTTTTCACCAATTGTCTTGTAATGGTGTTAATTTCAATGAAGATGTTGCTGATTGTACATCCAATATGGATGCTGTATTGAGGGTCATATCACTCATTAGAGACGACTTGAGTAGTTTTAAAAAAAAGAAATGATCTTATTCTTGAATCCCTGGAAATTCTTTTCAGACAGTAGAATATCAGTCCTATGAGATTTCATTAGTAGTCTAGTACACTTGGGAAAAGAGATCTTACTGTTGATTTTTGAGCCTCAGTGGTCAAAGGTCAAGGTAACAAGAACCAGAGTTGTTATTTTGGGTTCCACATAGTCAACATTACTCATGTTTCCCCATCACCAAATTTTAATCAACTTCATGACTGGTCATATTCCCTGGCTTGTAAGGAGAATATGTATGATTGATTATACTTTGTACATTTTTTGTTTTGTTTACTTTATTTGACACGAGTTGCTGATACTTATACATAAGGAGGTAAATTGAAACTGCAAATTGCATGCCACAGTAATAATACAGGGTTTTCGCTCATATTCATAATGGTGGTTCATCAGATTTTAGTTAAATTGTTTTTAGTTGCTTGTATTTCCTGATTTCTTTGATGGACTGTATGGTTGGACATCTCATCATTAACAATGACAATTCATTCTGTGACATACTCTGATCCCATTGAGTAGAAGCAATCTTTTCATTATAGCCTGCCGAGATGACATTTGACTTTGAAATTTTTGTGACTTTCTTGTCTTTGGGTATATATATGGCAGTGCTTGTTCACATAATATTGTACAACAGCTCCTACATGCCTAAGGATAAAAACAATCCTTTCATGGAATATAAATTGGGTGCTCAGTGGATTTGCATTGAGGAGTTCTTAAACTTGAGCCAGGGTTTGGTGGATTGAGGGGTTTAGGAAAGCATAGATACAATGCAGTTTTAAAAAGTCAATAACTTTTGAGTCAGATCCTGAAATAGACTGTATGAACAGAAGTAGTTGCTAGAAGCAATATGATAATATTAAGTGGAATTATTGATCATAGTGTACTTTCATCTCAGTCTCCAGCAGTACTGTAGTTGGTTGGCATTGCAACAATTGTATAATGAAAATTCTGTGTGGGGCACATTTTGGTACTTTGACCAGAAAATTGCTTAACTATAACTTTGTTATTGGTGTGTATCAGGGACCAACCATTCAATTTAGTAGCAAGAGTTGGGGGCCTGAGAAAGATAATTTTTTTTCGGTCAGCTGATGGATATCATCAATTCTTTTTATGTACAATTCAGAATGTTTCCTTCAAGCTGTTTGTCGACAACAAATAAACAGCCAACCCTGATCCCTCTAACCTTGGTTATCATAGCAAAACTTCTAGCCAAACCAAGAAAAAAATAACCCCATCAAAATGCTGATTTAGGCAAAACTGTGTGTGCCAAAATATACCATGCTATGACCTGGTCTCATTCTATTTTGTTTGTTTTTATGGTCCTTTTAACAATCTATTGGCTGGACCATACTGTGGAGGATGGGAGCAAAATGCTTTCCTGAGAACACATCGAGGCAGCCAATTTGGTCTGGCTTGAATGGGCATCAAACCTGCAACCCATGGTTGGATACTCTTACAATATCTTCACACTCTAAATCAGAATATTATAATGATAAATTGTAGCAATTCATTCAAATCACAATATTTTAGTATCACTTAATTGTAAATAATGATAGCTTCAGAATTGTGACATTCACAATACTGGGTCCCCGAGTGGTCTAAATTGCTTTCCACTCTGGATCACTACCATCTTACTTCTGTCTGCGTGGGTTCGAGTCTCAGATTCGGCCAATGTGGGTATGTGAGAAAACTTGCCAGTAGCTTTTTGTGGGTTGGTGGTTCTTTCCAGGGTGGTTGGTGGTGGTGGTGGTCCTGGGTGCTTCCTCCACATTAATACTGGCTGCCATGTATAGCCTATCCTGTGTTAAAAAATGGCGTTAAACCCTACAACAACAACAACAACAACAGCATTCACAGTACTGTTGGTTGCAAAATGCCCCTATTGTTTATCACAATGCAAGCAGACATGTGTATTTGATTTTTCAAAATATTTTGAGCACCAATTAAGTTAGCCCAATATGGCAATACTTCAACTTGCACTATTTATTGTGTAGCATATCAAAACGCTGAACCTTCCCCGCTAAAATTAATGGATAGCTCATCCAGAAAATTAAAAGGATGTATAAATGATAAAGAAAAAGAATTAGAAGGCCTTATAAAATTAGGAAATTACTTAAATATCATCTATTAATGATGATAATGATTATTATAATTTTTATTTTTATTATTATTCACAAGATTTTAACCTCAACTGATCATAGACCAAAAGAGATTTTGGGATAGTCGTTTTTTTTCTTTGCCAATCATGTTTGTTATTGCTTTTCCTCAACTACTTGGAGGATGGCAATGAAACTTTACACACTCACATTCATCCCATGGTCAAGTTGGTCCTAAATAAAAATCATCCTGTTCAGACATATAATATGACCACTGTGGCAGCCATCTTAAAAATCTTATGGCTACTACTCCTGAATGGATAGTCATATCACCATAAAGTTTTCACTAAAATTTTTATGGTATCTAGTTGGTCATCAGTGAACATGATGACGATCTGACTTCCAGTATGGCCACCACAGCAACCATTTTGAAAATCTTATTGCTACTTCTCCAAATGGAAAGTCATATTGAGATGATTTTCTCCAGAATGGAAAGTCATATGGACATAATTTTGTCCAGAATGGAAAGTCATATTGACATAATGTTTCTGGAATGGAAATTCATATTGATATGATGATCTCCAAAATGAAAAGTCATATTGACATAATGTTCTCCAGATTGGAAAGTCATATTGACATAATGTTCTATGGAATGGAAAGTCATATTGACATAATGTTCTCTGGAATGGAAAGTCATATGGACATAATGTTCTCTGGAATGGAAAGTCATATGGACATAATGTTCTCCAGAATGGAAAGTCATATTGACATAATGTTCTATGGAATGGAAAGTCATATTGACATAATGTTCTCTGGAATGGAAAGTCATATGGACATAATGTTCTCTGGAATGGAAAGTCATATGGACATAATGTTCTCCAGAATGGAAAGTCATATTGACATAATGTTCTCTGGAATGGAAAGTCATATTGACATAATGTTCTCTGGAATGGAAAGTCATATGGACATAATGTTCTCCAGAATGGAAAGTCATATTGACATAATGTTCTCTGGAATGGAAAGTCATATTGACATAATGTTCTTCAGAATGGAAAGTCATATTGACATAATGTTCTCCAGAATAGAAATCATGTTGACATGATGTTCCATGGAATGGAAAGTCATATTGACATGATGTTCTTCAGAAGACATCTTACAAAGTTCTGCTTAGCCTTAAATGAAAATGGTGTCAATCAGAAGTCTAGTATGGTTGCCACAGAGGCCAGATTGAAAATATAGCTATCATTACTTCAGCAGAATGAGCAGTAATATTTACATGTTGTTTACATAAAAAGACTTATAATTATGTTTGGTAGGTCTTAAATGGTTCTGATCTGATGTTCAGTATGTGTCTATCTACAAAATTTTGATTTCACTACTCCAGTCAGATGGAAGTACTTTTGACATGTCGTTTTCTTCAAAAGACTTCGTGTGGTGCATATGCCCTATGTAAAAATTGCTTACCCTCAATATATCCACATTCTATCTTGAAAATATTATCTCGACTCCTCCTAGATAGATTTTATATCATTATCAAAATGAGGTTTTCACTGATAGACTGTTTATGATACTTATTTGGTCCTCAATGATAATGGTGCCAGCCATACATCCAATATATGGTCTTGAAAATGTTGTTGGCTATATTCCCCTAGAATGGATGATCATTATGACATGAGGTTTCTGGCAAAAGACTCCTAATGATCTCTGTTTTGTCCTAAATGAAAATGGTGCCAATCTGACATAAAATATGCCTACCACTGCAGCTGATTTGAAATCTTGTAATCGCTGAAGAAATTCATTGCTATTTCAAGACTCAACAGTTAAAAGTAAGAAATGGTTACCCCTGGAAAATCTTTTTGCGCAGTAGAGCAACTGTCCATTCTTGGAACTTTTTCCATTTTTCATGTGCATGTAATTAAATTTCCTGTCAAAACATTGCTGCTACTTGTATCTTTGGTATGTAAAGATGAAGAAGAACAAATGTTTATCAGAGCTTTTACTCAAAGAACTTTTTTGGGTGGACTACATATGAAATAGGGGATATTTCAGACCTTGCGATTAAAATTACTTCCCAAGAGAATTTTTAATTGTACAATAATAATAATAATAATAATAATAATAATAATAATAATAATAATAATAATAATAATAATAATAATAATTATATAATAATGTGACAATATCAATAATAGTAATAATAATAATATGATAATAACAATAATAATAATAATAATAATAATAATAATAATAATAATAATATGACAACAACAATAATAATAGTAATAATAATAACAGCAATAGGTAATTCATGGTAACATAAGATGCTCTTTGTTGTGAAATATGTGCCTTTTTGACTTCTTGAGGGAAACACTATAATTGTATGCTGAGGTGTTCAATAATAATGAGTTTGCCATGATGGAGTTCACTGTTATTGTGTTACTTGTGTGGAGTCCACTAATAATGTGTTGTTATAGAAGAGTCCAATAATAATCATCTTTATGCTCATTTGCAGTGTACAGGTGATATATACAAATCTCCCACGAGCATGTTAATTTTAGATTTTACATATAACTGCATTTTCACATACTTAATGTTAAGAGTAATGAAGCTTGATGAATTATTATTTTTTGGGGACTCCAATGGCAATTTTTTTTACCAAAATCTTACAAGTAAGGGGTCAGATTTTATAGTTCCACATTGAAAAATATGCTACCTTCTTGGGATGAAAAATTAAACTTTTTTTTTACATTAATAAAAATCATATTTGAAAGCAGTTTACTTTCACAAAACAAATGTTGAAATGATGCAGTAAAGCATATTTACCTTTATTATTTGTTATCATATTGGTTCCCTTTAAACATCTTTAACCAGGTTATAAAAGGTATATACAAACTCGTATGGGCCAATCATTTAAATTTCATGGAGGGTTATTAAGCCATAGTATATTCTTTTCCATTTACCTCAACTAATATAATGGATATAAAAAGTATTGTCTTTTAAAAATTCAGAGCAAGTATATTTTTTTCAAGCTAATTGTATTTTGAAGCCAGAAAGTTTTGTCCCGTCTAAAATCCAAGGCCTACACTGAATGGTCAGCTCTTACATTCACCACATGCTGCTATGTTTTGTCAACTCATTCCTCAGTTTTAAAGTCTACTTTTGTTAGTGCAAGACAATGCAAATTACAGATCTATGTATATAACAATGATGAACAGTATTGCAATTCTTCCACCACACCCTCCATCCCTGAAGTTTTTAAGACTCCCTGCAAAATACATTTTTCAGGCTTAGTTCTTATCCCCCCTCCCCCCCCCCCGAATCTGGATCTAACCAGAATAAAAACATTGTGGACAGAAATGTATTTTCTGCCCTTGATAACTGGTTTATTGCAGGTAGTAGTCCAGTTACAACACAGACAATTAGGCTAGACAGCTGCTATTATAAACAAGCACAGCTAACAACTAGCTGACACAGTTCCATAATTACAGAGGGATGTTGTGGCAGGCAGTTATTTTATGGTCTGCATGGACATCTTGCTCTAGTTAATTAACTCAGCAAAGCCTTATTATAATTTATAGTGAACATGTAGAATAATCTTGAGCACAAAAAATGTTTAAAGTGTCAAGCAAATCTCCCATTTACCTGAATACATATTTGGCAGAAAAATCATTCTTAAATTTGCTATTGACAGAACTAGTGATCAGATTAGAGAAAGCCGATTTATGAAGCATGTAAATCGTTATTAATTAATATACTAATTAATCCCTGTGCTACATGTTATAGACCTTAACACTAAGAAACTATGATCCTGTCAGTTAGTGGTACCGAAACCTCTTTCTTATTAACAGCAAAATACAGGCTTTCAGCTCCATTGATGGACAACTAGGCTTCACTTTTCGGTCATTATTCATGCAAATCCCACTGAGAATATACAATTTTCAACCTGCCATAACTTTGCTTCATTGGTTTTCTGTTGCAGAAAACTGTTGGGATCTTATTGTGATTTTTTTAATACTGAAAATTTGTTTGTTACCTTCATCTTAGTTTTCGAAAAAGGAATTTTTTTTATGGAAATCTGGTTAATGTTAAAGTTAATTGTTATCTTAGTTATTTAATATTCCTGGTGAGCTCATGTTTCTTGTTTTTGTAATACAGAAATAATGCATTTTAGTAAAACTTGTGTATATGTACAAGTATGAATGGATATTCTACAGGCAGCAGCTAGCTACTTACTCCAGGTGACAAAAGAATATTGCAATATTCTACGTTTTGTTATTATTTACTGTACACAAATTATGTTGCACCTTATTTCATTATTTCTTTTCGATATTTGACCACATTGGTGGCCTGGTATTTAGAGAGTCTGCCTCAGATGTTGGAGGTCACATGTTTCAAACTCTGGCCAAGTCATACCAAAGCCTATTATTAAAATGGTACTTACAGTTGACTCGCTAGGCGAACAGCATTAAGAAGTTACTGTTAGGACCAGTTGCCCTGGTATTAGGATAATGTGAATGGGTGGGATATTAGTGATGGGAATCTGTCAGAAATTCATAATCGATAATCGGTTCCTCTTAACCAACTGATCATCGATTATAATCGGTTACTAAGAGCAAATTTTAATTTTTGTTACAGTTATATCTTTGATCAAGAATTCAATATGTTTATAAATATACAGGAGTAATCTATTTTAATGACATGTATACTTTAACCTGACAATAATATTACAAAAATACATTGTGTTACTTTTGTTCTACAACTTTGTTAAATGAATGCAACTTTTTATGGCTGATCAGTCATATGTAACTGAAATACTGCTACAATCCCCCAAAATTCTTTCGTTCATATGTGATGTGTCTATAATTTAAAGTATAGAAGGACATGATTTTCTTGTTTGTAATTGTTTATAAATACTACAAAAGATGCTGCAATTTAACTTGAACAAATCAACAAAATGTGTTTAAATTGTATTAACTCAATAATTTAACAACTTGGACATGTAATGATGACTATAAGTTCCTAATAAAGACTTTTTATTTGTAGTTGTGAAGCGATTAATAAATTTCAGGTCAACTTTAGTGGCTGGGAGTTTTACTAACCTTTGTGCTTTGCATGCACCTAAAACGTTGTCTCCCTTTACACACAATCGATTATGGAGTTTCACAATCGATTATCTTATCGGTTAGCTCAACCAACTGATGATCGATTATAGTCGATAATCGGAACAACACTATGGGATATGATGCTACATGTCTGCGGCATTAAGCCTGCTGCTTCACATTTTTTTTACTGACTGGTGTACCACTTAATTTGGTTTCATTATCTAGAGGTAGACCACACTCAATGTAATTGCCCTGTTCAAGTAAATATAAGTGGTGAAACTTATAGATGAAATATATAGAGATTTTAGCAGATATATAGAACAAACAAACACGAGCTCCTGTACCGGTAAACAAACAATTTAATCATTTACATAAAACAACTACCGTAAGCGAAGTCATTACATTATGAATATACCTGCTTTTAGAAAACGAAACTTTCTCAAATTACATAGGAAAGCCAAATGGATTCAAATAAAATAGCTAATCTGTTTACTGATAGATTTAGTTCATCATAGGATTGAGTGAACAATAAAAGTCAAGGTCTTGTATGATAGCATGACCTGTTCTTCGGTTCGCTCGACTTCCAGACTTCCACTGTTAGCTGTTTAGACCCCTGGATTTCAGATGCTACTTTCAACAGTCCATCTCAAGATACTCTCAGAATTTATACGTCACAGGATTACATCACAGAATTGTACGTCTCAGATTACATGTTTCAGGATTGCACATCTCAGATTACACGTCTCAGGATCTGTTTTTTCCCCTTTTAATAAATATAAATAGAGACAACCTAAATTTCCTGTTATTTATGATACTGGGGATTTGCATTATTCCCTGCTCATTAACAGATATTTCTATTGAAGCTAAAACAGATGCTATGACTATCAATCGACTCCTCATGTCCTGTAATGACCCTGCCAAAAAAAGTTAGTCAAATGGCTAATTCGTCATGCATTAACATCACTCATTAACACACCACACAAGACCTAGCGATTCTGAGCCAGCCTCAAGTTACGTCATTTCACACTCGCTCTTATCATACATGAAATCTTCTAAATTCAGTGAAGTCACACTGATTCTCGTAATCATATTAAGTAATGTAATGCATTAAATTCTTAGAACCTAATTTTTATGCAAACATGACAACAAATTAAAACAATTCGTCAAACTTATCTAAAAGATTAATGCAAAACTTCCTATGCATAAACTCAACACCGTTATACTTCATAAAGCAAATTATTATATGAATGTATTAGAAAAAATTCATGCAAAGACAAATAAATTCAGCAAAGCATTATATATATCATCAACAAATTACATGGCATTGTCACACTACCATTGCTTCACGTCCATCAAAAATCTGATTCTTTGAACAACAGTTCTTACAAGGGAATTTCTTGCAAATTCCCTGGAGCTTATTCTGGTTCTCTTGCAGAAAAGCTTAGTCTGATTAAAAGTGATGCGATATTAAAACCAAGGAAATTTTGTGTGGGACACACACCCCTTAATTAGCATAACCAATCTGTCGAATCTCTCAGCCCCTTCCGCAGTGGCGCCAAAATCGGGGTCAGCTTGACCTGGTAGTTTGATAGTTACAGAGTTTCTGTGATTTTTCAATTTTGACAGCTTTACCCTGAAAACAACATTTACTGTGCCACTAATAGTCCATCTGGCTGCTGCCCAAACAATTGAGAATATCATTCTCCCTCCGCAAGGACATTCTGAACATGGCAGTAAGATGATTGATTCACGTTCATTCTCTAGAAATCAAATTAATGGTTCTCTGGACTCAACTAATGTATTCTTGTTAGATCGCCAGAAATTTGCCCCTTCACAATGCACCAGTGCTAGACATTACTATAAACTGTAACTACAGACATTATAGCGATATGCCTGAAAAACTGATAAAGCCATGTTGAAGATCCCAAACACACACACACACACACACACACACACACACACAGAAGATTGTCTTTTTAAATTACAAGCTGATTCCTTCCATGCTTTCTACTTACACTGATCAATACAGACTATTTAATCTCATAAACTGCCATGCATTAGGTTCCTTTTATAATTAGGTATTTTGTACCCAAATATAGCTAAAATTTTGTACCAGCTTGACATTAATAGAGGGGCAATTCCCACCTTTTCCTTGAGTTCCTTTCCCTTCTTCATTGAGTTCCATTATAGCCCCTCCCTTCTGCCTCTCTCCATATAATCCTCGAGTCAATGGTTCAGTATATACCCAGTAGGTTGGCTGCCTCAGTGCAATCTTGGGAAACTCTGTGGATCCATTACAAGGGCATGATGTCACCAATAATGGACTTGCAGTGCCAATTAAAACAATGCATCTGACAACTGTCCAACTATACCGGTAATGACCATCTGTCACCTATTTTTCAGTCAGTGTATTTGATGCAGAACAAATAAATTTATGCATATGATTTTGTCTATTTTTATTTTATAAAAAGGTAAAATTCAAACTTTTAGTTTCATCAAGCCTTGCTATAAAGCCTCTTTTATTTAAAATGTTGTCCACTTGCATCAAGAGAAGTTACTATTTGCTGTAGGTAGTACTCTTGCCATCATTTATTTGTGCACAATTACATTCCTTGCTTAAGTATAGCTACAATATTTAAGGTTTAATACATATTTTTTGTGTGCATATGATGACAATGGTATGTCACCTGTGTCTGTTATAGTTTTGGAATAATAATAATAATAATAATAATAATAATAATAATAATAATAATGACTTGAATTAAAGAAGTTCATTTGGTCAACTGCTGACCAATCTTCCATGAGGATATCTACAATGACATGATGTGTGTGTGTGTGTGTGTGTATATATAATTGTTGAGTTTTGATAGCATTTGTTGTCAAAAGCCATCTCATCTTTTATATATATATATATATATATATATATATATATATATATATATATAAGAAATGGCTTTAGACAACAAATGCTATCAAAAACTCAACAATTGATCTATTAGTACATAACAGGATTCATAGAAATAGCAAACGTGTAAAATATCATTGGCCTGTACATGATAACAATGTTGTAAAAAGTAGTATTGAATTGAACAAAATCATACAAATTATTATTTTTATAGATGTTGACTAAGAAGCATTTTAAAGACAGCATCATGGATTTGTTTCATGCTTTTTACTGCTGTAGTGATTTATTGCTGAAGACTCTTGCAGGAGAGAGCTCTCGATGCTTAGAAGCAGCTATGGTGCTGGCATAAAAAAGTTGTCATCGGAAAAGTCACCAACCTCATATTTTGTTGCCATTTTTCAAACACTGTCCATATTTTCATAATACAGTACTATCCATTTATCTCAAAAGCCTCGGGACCAACGTCATATTGTTGTCATAAGCGAAGGTTGGGGGGCAGGGCAGCTGAAAATAAATTACAATTTTGTATATAAGTGAAATTTAAGCGATGACATTTCGTCAGTGACTAGGATTTACACAGAGAAAAAAAATGGATATTGTGATTAAATGAAGACGAAACTAGTCTGAAGTACACTTGTGTATTGACAAGTCACAGCTTATATTTGTGTGGTAAACTCCACATTGTGTTAAGTAATATACATGCATAGAAAAATACATGAATTTAGAATTTGATCTGATGTTCGAATAGTCATGTATCAGTCGAATCCCATTAGAAAACACAACCAAAATGTGTTTGTTTGTGTGTGTGTGTATATATATATATATATATATATATATCTTTCAAAACAATTGACACTGATATTTATTATGCAAGGAGCATGTGGCTGTATAGTTGTTTATATGCTACTTTTACTTAAATTGGCCTTGATTTTGGTCAGCCAGAGACAACTAACATGATGCCAAGAATACCAAGAGGACGAGGTTCTTCATTCGGAAATGAAAACATGTGAAGAAATTATAAGTTTAACATTCGATGTCTCACTTTCATTTAACTTGATCATTGATGGCTAGATACTTGTTTCAAAATATTGGAACTATAATTTGGGTTTTAAACAGACCTTGGTAGCTATCATAAGCATGAACTTTTTTGTTGCAAACAGGAAACTTTCACAGAACAATGAAGATGTTCCAGTTATTGATGGCAACACTTAAGGCACTCTTTGAAGGGCCAAACAATTGCCTGTTTGTTATTGCTGCAGCAACATCAAATAAATGTAAAACATTGACAGATGCAATTTTATTTTTCATTAGCTTAGTATATATGCAGAGCGATCAATGCTTTAAAGGCTGTTTTTTTTTATAGTTTCAGCAAAACTATTTTCTGGTACATTTTCAGAAAGGGAAAAGAAAATCCATCGTCTGGAAGATTTTTGCCATTCTTGTTCTTGCTTTCAGAGGTGGTCGATTAAAGCTTTACCGATTAATCGCCTGTACTCATAATCGGACCGATTATTAGAACAATCGGTATAATCGGTATTGGCAGAAATAATCGGTGCCGATGTAAATTATATAAAAAAAAAATAACAAATTTCCAAAATATATATTCAATCATAACATTCATCTTGACATAGCTTTGAATTTTAAATAAGAATTAAATACAGTCCTTCCCGTTTATATTGACATCCCTTATATCGACAAGCCGTCTATGTCGACAAAAAAAACAAAGTCCCAGTCCCTTGGTCTACTATTGCTACCAAACTTACGTACATGTCAACAGAAGCCCTTGGTCCCAGCTTGAACATATCCTTTGTTTTCTAATCATTTATGCTGACAAGCTGCCAGTTCCAACCCATACTTTGTTCAACAATTAGTTGATCTTGCCGCCAGTACAAGTACATCAATGAGTCATTCTACCTCTGAAATCAGTCATATCGTACATTTTCTCACCACTCTGCAGCTAGTCAAGTCTTTGATCATGCCGGCTATCTTGTGGGTCATGTTCTTCAGATGTACTCTTATAATGACAACATGTACATCTGTGGGTCTTTCAGCTACTGAATTTTCGGATTGTAAACAGCTAAAATAATCAATTGATCAACACATTTTCCCACTCAACAGGTGGTCGAAGCAGGACTGGTAAGCTCTTAAATTTGTTGTCCAGCAAATTGATACGTACTGAGAACTCCTATATATGTTATTGTCTGAATCCCAGATATAAAAAAGCGTCCAAATACGCGTGATTATGCTTTTCCTAGACCTTTGAAAGTGATCGTTGATTAAAACAAGTTTATTTTGCTGTGAAAGTTTCATTTTTAACTTTATTTCCATTTACAATAGCTACTGACAGCAGTGTAAAACGCAAATTAAATTTACAGTCTCAGGAAACTATATATCTGGCTGTTAAGGAAATTGAGGGCTGAACATCTCGCAAAGAGGTCTGTGAAATTTTTTCGCTTAAAAATAACACCGGTTCAGGAAGGATGAAAGCTGCTGAGTCTATAAAGAAAGACAACATTGAAGGTAATTGTGCTCCCCAAAGGAAGAAGCAAAAGACTGCTACATTTGAAGACGTGGAGGAAGCATCAAAATGGTTCAATGAAACATTTGCAAAAAAACTTAGTGTGGAGAACTTCGCTGCAACAAGTGGTTGGTTCAGTCGCTTTAATGTTCGTCATATCATCTGATACAAAAGTATTTGTGGAGAATACATGTACTGTTGACAGCTTTTCATTTCCATGTGAATAACATCATCCCCTTGTTAACCTCAATAAGATGGGAAGAGACTGACCAAAATCAAGGCCAATTTAAGTACATGTACATGAAGCATGTAAATAACAGCTATCCAACCATGTGCTAACGCCAACATTAAATATCGTACTGTTTTTCGTATCAGGATGTGATCTGTGCAATATTTTATTGTGGATATTATTACACAAAAGTAACCAGAATGTAATCTGTCAATATACAAGTGTATTTCACATTGATTCTCTTTTCATGTACTCAAAATTTCCATTTGTTCTCAAAGTGTAAATGCTACTCACTAATGATGGGTCACTCTTTGCAGACGAATATTAACTTTTCTCTTTTAAATCAATGATAGTACTTTATAACAGTTTAATAACTGTCGGGTCACCAAAAGTTATTTTTTTAACTTGCCCATGTCTTAGGACATGGAAAAAATGATTGTTTCATGACACAATATTTACATCCATTACAGTAGATAACAAAAAGACCTAAAAAAGGTAAAGTAAAGTTTAGACATTGGTCCGCGGATAAACCAACTGCCTGCCACCACCCATTCCAGGCCTTTATTTTTTCCTAAATTATTCAGCTTATATGCAAGTATATATATACTGTGATAATGAAATAATCGGTCTCAAAATCGGTATCGGCAATTTTAATAATCGGCTAAACATGGTATCGGCATAATCGGCAAAAAGTGACATCGTTACAGCTCTACATAGGACCATATATCAAATTTGGTTTCATTCCATTACGTTCTTTAAAATGGATTTCATGAAGTAAGAGAAGACAAAACCAATGAAAAAAATCAAAGTTGGTCTTATGATATCTATTTAAGATAAAACCTTGTACCAAATTCCACACCAATCCATATGTTCTTAAAAAGTTAAACGGAAATTACATCGGTGATTTTTTTTATTTGATACATTAGGATGGTGGAGGGACCAGTAAATGGTGTAAGAGCCAGCCAAGAACATATACCATCTTTGTTGGTTCAAATACAGGATTATACTTCCCACTCTAATTATAATTTCTTGAAATTGCTTTGAAATTATAGACATGATTTAAATTACTGTATGTACTCACTCACAAGTTGAGACCAACTACAAACAACAAACTCTGATCGACATAATATATTGGCAGAGCAGGGTCTATGTTATTTGTTTTACAGACTACTTTTTACAAACTGCATTGACCCAGATCTGCCTTTGCATTATATGAATGAAGATATGGGTGGATGCAGTTGGATTTGTCAGTGAAGATACTGTAGATTATAACCTGTTAGAGATTATTATGAGCAGCTTTTGTTTGAGGCAGTAGAATATATTCCAACTTCGCATACATTAAATTGGTTGACAATTTACCGGTCATTCAAACATGGACTCAATTTTTGATGTGCAACACTGTTATTGCATGTTGTATTTTACAAAAGAATTTATGTTTTACGTAGTTTTGAGCATTTATTGTACTTATATATACAGTGTACTTTATATATAGAATTGCAAGTTTATTTTGTACTTTGAATACATTTTTCTTTCTCTTTCTTGCAGTGTCTTTCTATGGAGAGAGTTCCATCAATATTCCTTTGCGAGATGCCTCTCGATCGACGGAAGTCAAACTGGAATTCAAGACATCGCGGCCAACGGGCCTGCTTTTTCTGGCAGAAGGAGAGATAGATTATATGATCATAGTATTACAGTCAGGAATTGTGGAACTGCGGCTCGATCTGGGTGGTGGGGAAGCTTCTCTTGCTTCAGTCCGCAATATCCGCCTTGATGATCACACCTGGCACCAAATTCGCATCATTCTTCATGAAGGGGTTATCACAATGTCTGTGGATGACCAACCTGTCCACACTGCTCAGTTACCTGAAAAATTTTATGAACTCAATATTGAAAAGGGAATTTATCTTGGTGGTATAGGTTCAAATGAAAATAAATTCCATCTGATGGCACGACCTTTCAGAGGCTGTATTAAAAGTGTACAGTATAATCAGTATGATATGCTGGCCTTAGCCAGACAAGTGCAAGATCCATCCAAAATTGTGGAAATTTCTTGGGATTGTGATGATGTCTTTGATGCCAGGCCGGAGGATCCGATTCACTTATTATCTGAGACCTCATATGTTGCCTTCCCACATCTGCATATAAAAACAGAGGGGAATATTTCATTTGAGATTAAAACTAAATCAGTACAAGCAATGATATTATTTTACTCAGGACTTCATGAAAAGGGGGAGAAAGATTTTTTAGCTTTAGAACTTTTATATGGACAGGTAAAGCTGACATTTGAGAAAGATGGTGAGAGAGTTGTAGCTCGATCTGACATCATGATCAATGACAACTCCTGGCACATTATCCAAGTTCACTTTAAGACTTCTCAAGTGGAATTTTTTGTGGACAGTGAGAAGAAGGTATCAACATTCACATCACAGACGGAGCTTCAAGCAGGCAGCCATCTTTATCTTGGTGGCCTTGGTATGAGAGCATGGGCAATGGCAGTCAGGAAGGGCCTCGAGTCAGTGGAGAGGGGCAGTATGAAAGCCAGTCTGATTGGCTGCATACGTAACATTATTGTTGATTCCAAGACTTTTGGCCATATTGATATTGTGATGAGTCGTCTGATAGACCCCCGTTGTATCTCAGCAGACTCGTGTTCAGCTGAACCTTGCCGAGCTGGGGAGGCATGTGTGAGTAAGGGAAATGGCTATGTATGTCAGTGTCAGAGTTCAAAGTGTAAAGGAGATTCCATATCAGAAATATCACCAGACGCCAAGTCAGATCGTGGTGAACATGAAATTCTATCTGTCAGACCGCTGACGGTTAGAGAAGGCAACAGCAGTTCTATTACCACAGACAATATCAACTTAATTTTTGACATGTCTAAGTATAGCTTAAGAGAATCCAGTATATTCTTTCATATCAAGACTCATCCAAAGCATGGTTATTTAGAGAAAAACTTTGGAAGGGCTAGGAACAGCAATGTTTTCACCTATTTAGATGTAATGCTTAAGAAAATTGTCTATGTGCACGATGGGTCAGACACCAATGCAGATGACATTGAGCTGGAAATTGAAATTCTGAGACAAAGTAGTTATTCCCTTCCACAAAGTCTTCAGGAGCGATATGATTTTGTTCTGCCAATAATTGTCTCCCCTGAAAATGACCCACCAAAGATATACCTGGGTCATAATGGAGTACTGCATTTGTTGCAGAATAGTAAAATACGTATCACAAGCGATGTTCTTCGTGCAGAAGACACTGATTCATCACCTGATAAATTGCTCTATATAGTAACATATCATAATCCAAAAAATGGGTTATTTGAGAAGACTGAAAAGATAGCGGAAAGACTGTCCAACTTCACTCATAAGGATGTTCAGGAAAGAAGAATATGGTATGTACACGAGACAGCGTCTGATGCTTATGTAAGATTACAAGTGTTTGATGGACATCTGAGAAGTAATCCTGTTGATCTGAAAATCCAAACCACTCCTATCAAACTGGAGGTGACACGTAATACTGGACTTGTTTTGATACATAGAACAAATAAATTAATCCTCCCTGAAAATTTAACAACAACAATCAATATTCCAGACCCATCATTGGAAATAAGGTATAACATAATACAGCCTCCAAGGTATGGAGTAATTGAAAGACTGAAGTATGCAGATCAGATCTGGGAAGAAGTGCAGACTTTTGCTCAACATCAGGTCAACAGCAGTGTTATTAGATACAAGCATACTAATTTTGGGGATTCTGTAAATGAAGATCAGTTCTCATTTGTTGTCAGGGCCAAAGACTCTTTATCAGATCAGTACACATTCCGAATCAGCTTGGAGGAACTCGTGATAAGTGTTGATGTTAATAGCAAGCTCACTTTACACCAAGAACAGTTCCGAAAGCTGTCTGAAATTAACTTGCGAGTTTTAACAAACAATCCACAGTTTGACAGTGGTCACATAAGTTTCACTATTGTTAGACCACCAAGCCTTGGACACTTGTACAAAATAAGCAGTTTGGAGGGAAACAAGCCCAACTTTGATGTAATTCCACCTCTACAGAAGGACTCCAACTTTACCCAGTCAGATATTTTTGATGGCAAAATCTTTTACAAGTTGAGAAGAGTATCGTTTGAGACCATAGAAGATTTTGTTAATTTCAGCTTATCTGCTTCAGGAATAACAAGACTTCTACAATTCAATATTGAATATATCCCTGATGATACAGATGTACGCTTTATGAATAATGGTCTTGAAAATGTTATAGAAGGGGGGCAGAAATCAATTGGACGTCAAGACTTATTTATAGAGATGGATGAGTATGACAATTTCAAGTACTCAGTTTTAGTTCTACCACGCCATGGTGAGTTGCAGATAATTAATCCAAGTTCATTAGGTGTTCTTGAAAGAAATATATCCTCTTTCCAGAATAAGGATATTCGAGATTTGAAACTTGTGTACAAACATGATGATTCAGAAAATGACCATGATTCCTTCATGTTTATGGCTATTCCAGTGATTTCTGGTCAGGATTCACACCAAAAGGAAATACCGGAGTTCTCGGGAACCTTCCAGATTCGGATGCTGATGAGAAATGACAATGAACCTATCAGATTGGTGGATAGAGTCTTCCATGTGGTGACAAACCAGAAGAAAGTGATCACCATTGATGACTTGGCCTTCACTGATCCGGATATAGATTACGACTCAGATGAGTTGCTGTACAGAAGAAAAGCTATTATAAATGGTGATATTATTAGCAGTATTGACAAGACCCCCGTTTTAGAATTCAAACAAAAAGATATTCGAAATCGTAAGATCATTTTTCAGCACTCTGGTCCACCTCATGGACGGGCAGCAATTTGGGTGACCGATGGTCAGTATTATTCATATGGACTATTTGAAGTGCAAGCAAGTGACCCATATATCCGAATCATTAGCAGCACAGGAGCTTTGGTCAAGAGTGGGTCTGATGTCCAAATTAGTATTAAAAATTTGAGTATTGAAACAAATGTAGACATTGAGGATAAGGATGTGCATTTTATTCTGATTGAAGAGCCACATTTAGGGCATTTGGAGATCAGTGATAAAGAAATTCTGAGATTTTCACTAGCAGATTTGAAAGAAAACAGAGTATACTATCACCATGACAACAGAATTAGTGCTTTTGAGGATCATTTTAAGTTTGCAGTAATTGTCAATAGTACACAGACTGAAGGCAGCTTTTCAATTCAGATTTTCACTGAGAGTCATCAGCATCCTCCACGAGTAATCAACAACAAGGTTCTTGAGCTTTTGGGTCAAAATAGCATCATAGACCAATCTCACTTGTTGGTTTCCCATCCCGAGGTCCAAGTGGACGATATAGACTACATTGTACTGAAGCTGCCACGACATGGGAGTATTGTCATTAATGGAGCCATAGCAGCAACTGTAGAGTCAGCCAAATTTTCTCAAACTGACATCAATGAAGGACGAGTTATCTACAAACTCACCCAGCCAGGGATCTCCAATGACTTTTTCATTTTTGATGTGACCAATGGTTTTCAGACTTTGAGAGGGCTTGAGTTTGTAATTGAGATAATACCGTCTGTTTTACCACTAGAAGTGAAAAATTTTACAATTAGAGAAGGCAGTCGTAAAGCTCTTGCACCAAACCACTTTAAAGTCAAAGGACGGTTTTATGAAGGGAAATCATTCAAATTTGTTATCATTGATAAGCCCCAGCATGGTATAATCGAAAATGTTGGAGTGAGGGGAGTAGCTTTATCTACCTTCACATCCGAAGAGCTGTCAAAGGGAATTATATTTTATGATCATGATGATAGTGAAGCCTTGATGGATACATTTACAGTGAAAGCACAGCTATCAGAGGAATCGAAGGAAAGCCTGCCTGAGACAGTGTATATCAGTATCATGGGGTTAAATGATCATTCTCCCAAAGTCATCATCAACACTGGTTTGTCAGTGTGGAACGGATCCATTACACTGATAACCTCAGAGAATTTGCGAGCTGTTGACCCAGATACACCACCTGAGGGTGTTATGTACAGAGTGTCCAGTCCAACCAATGGCCATATGGCGATGCTGAACAACACCTTCCGCAAAATCACCAACTTTACTCAGGCCTTTATAGATGATGGACACATAGTGTTTGTTCATAAAGGTATGTAGAAAATATATATATAGACATGGGCCGATAATGTTACAAACCAAAAGCTTGGTGCTTGAATTTATAATTCAGTTGAACATTCACTGAAAAGTCAAAACAGATTGTATCTCCTTCCATTAGTCTTAAGTTTTTTTTATATTGAAAAATTTCATTTAGCAGATATTGCGACAAGTATCACTGTTCTGATGGCAAGTGCGTTATTAGCATTTAGATTTTGTGTGCAAGTATTGTGTGAAAGTGTAAGACGGCAATGTACAGTGGGGGTACATTATAGTGTTGTGTGAAAGTGTAAGAGGGCCATATACAGTGGGGGTACATTATAGTGTTGTGTGAAAGTGTAAGAAAGCCATGTACAGTGGGGGTATATTATAGTAATGTGTTAAAGCTTAAGACAGCCATGTACAGTGTGGGTACATTATAGTGTTGTGTCAAAGTTTAAGATAGCCATGTATAGTGGGGATACATTATAGCATTGTGTTAAAGTTTAAGACAGCCATGTACAGTGGTGGTACATTATAGTAATGTGTTAAAGTGTAGTTTGGATCCTTATAAATTGATAATATTTTTACCTTTGTATTAGTGAGTTATTTTATGAACTCCAACACCATGATAAGCTTAGTTGAATTGATTAGGGTGGTTCTCACCAGTTTACATATTTTGCATAAGGTTAGAATTTTAAAGAAAAAACAATTTCCCTGGGCAGCCTCACTGGTCATTTTGCCGACATTATGATCATTAACATGGATGAAATTCAAGTGTATTTTGATCGCATTGGGGTTCAAAATTATGAGAATTAGTAAGACTAGTGCAGCTTTGAAAAATACAACTTTGCAGATTCCACTTCAGTGGATGTGTTGTCTCTAAAAAAAAAATCATTGTATGAGAAAGGAAAAAAAAAACGAACTGAAAGAATGGATCATACATGTGTAGTAGGGTTGTGTTGATGAGATGCTACTGCAGTGTATTAAAGAATTTTGTATTTTAAAATAAAACTTCAGTTGCTGTGTATTGTCTGGAATGTAATTTTGAATGATTTAAAAGGTGACCTATAATTAAAAAACAACAACTGCTTTGTCTCAGAACATATAGCACAAAAAATTACTTTTAAAATTAGTTTATGGTGTCCCAACAAATACAGTTTCCAACACATACGGTAAATACGGTATTCTTTAAAAGTGTTCAGTTCCATAGATAGATCAAACAAGGATTTATTTACGTTGAAGAATTGTAAGCAGTGGTTAATATCATTAACTCTATGGTCATAAAGATCCAGATTTACATGAATATATATACATGAATGTTTGTATATTTTTCAACACTCACACTGGAACAAAGGTCAGTCCATCTTTTCTGCCTCTACCACCCTCATAGTAGAATAAACAAGCTAACAATCTCAGTTTTGGAGCAATTTCCGATTCTCCTGGAGTATCGAAGTTCGGTACATGGCAACCTGGTTATTCTTGGAGATTTCACCTTTCACTTTGACGGTCCTGGAAACCCATACACATTAGAACTTCTAGATTCCATTAACGTTTTCAACCTTAAACAGTCAGTTAACCAACCCACCCATAAACATGGTCACATTTTAGACTGGATTCTTCATAGACCTGATGGTAATATTCTTTGGTCCACCCTTGTATCCCACAAACTTGCATCAGATCACCACTGCATTATTTGCCATCTGGACATATCAGTCCCTAACTCTCCACTTTTATTTACTACTAAGAGAAACCTCCATATGATAAATAGAATCAAATTAATGCATGGCATCCAAGCAAACCTAACAACTTGCTTACCTCCTACAGCAGAACAACTCGATAACTGCCTGCGTTCATTGTTTGAAAAAGAATGCCCCAGCCACCAATTGCAGAGTATCAGTTCAAAAGTGTTCTCTATGGTACAGCAGTGTTAGGAACCAGCTTCATGCTTGTAAAAGAGATCACTGTAAAGCCGAGAGGCTTTAGTTTCCCACCAGACTCACTATTCATAAACAAATCTATGAAGATGCTAAGAAAAAGCAAACTTGTATCTCATCTGAATTCAAACAGTCTTTTTAGCAATGTACAGTCTGCATATCACTGTAAAGTGGAGAGGCTTTGGTATTGCACCAGACTCACTATTCATAAACAAATCTACGAAGCCGCTAAGATAAACCAAACTTGTATCTCATCTGAATTCAAACAGTCGCCCTTGCCATAGTACTGAAACTACTCTTCTGAAAGTAGTTAATGACATTCTCTCTGCTTTGGATAGCGGAAATATTACAGTCCTTATCCTCCTTGATTTATCTGCAGCATTGACACAATAGATCATGATATATTACTTCACCGTCTCCAGCATATATTTGGCATTCAGAATAAAGCATTACTGTGGTTCAAGTCCTACTTAGTGAACAGGACACAAATTGTATATGCAAATGGAATAAACTCCAGCCCAGTTTATCTATTTTGTGGTGTTCCACAGTGATCTGTTCTTGGACCTGTTTGCTTCATTATATACACTCAGTCACTTACCTTCATCTGCAGAATTTGACACAATAAGATCATATATCATCATCATTACACTGGTCTGAGTAGTCCAAGTTTCCTCAGACCCTTGCCATCCCATTTTTGTTATTTGGACATTCACGTTGGGGTGTAGGGTCGGAGCGCATTTCCTATCAAAAGGTTGGAATTCGCCAACACCATTTGATGTCGGCATGGGTAGCTGTTTACATGCCGGCCCAGCAAATTTGAACGATCTTTCATCGAGATATACCAGCATGAAATCAATAGGAATATGATTTATTTTCTTAAAAATCATGAGCATAGGATTTGTTATGTCTTTTATCCGCTGACAGACAAGACAACAAAAGTACATCATTGCTGAAATTTGTCCCGGATCTGGTTATTTGCATTCTTAGTCACGTGACTACACAAATCTCGCAACCTAGGTGATACAGTCACATGATATCGACAATAAGCAAATTTCCAAAAGTTTTGTACGTATAATTTGGACATATTATATAGTAGCCACGTAAATAAATATAATTTGAGGGAAAGTAGAACAAAGTTTGCAATAAATAGAACATGTTACTGTAGGAAGTACAAGTCCACAGACAAGAGTACTCGTATATTGTAGTTACGTAAAGCGATCTTTTATAAAATATGGTCTGTGGGATTAATGGAATGTTAATATGAACAAGATTTTTGGAAGGTGGATATACAGAAAAAGCGTAATCAATATACGTTTACACATAACGCGTAATTTAGTGAGAAAAAAAATTTTTGCTCAAGGGTTGTACATGTCTTTCATGTTCTAACGAGTACCCGGGTACCTGTTAAATGGCGCACTGGGTACCCAGGTAAGTTTTCCGTGGTTTTTGACAGCCCTAATCATGATATATTACTTCACAGTGTCCAGCATGTATTTGGCATTCACAATACAGCATTACTGTGGGTCAAGTCCTACTTAGTCAACAGGACACAAATTGTATCTGCCAATGGAATAAACTCCAGCCCAGTTGATCTTTGTTCTACTCTTGGACCTGTTCACTTCATTCTATACACTCAGTCACTTACTTTCATTGATTTATCTGCAGAATTTGACACAATAGATCATAATATATTACTTCACAGTCTCCAGCATGTATTTGGCATTCACAATACAGCATAACTGTGGGTCAAGTCCTACTTAGTCAACAGGACACAAATTGTATCTGCAAATGGAATAAACTCCAGCCCAGTTGATCTATGTTGTGGTGTTCCACAAGGTTCTGTTTTTCTTGGACCTGTTCACATCATTCAATACACTCAGTTGCTCTGAAGTTCCATAAATAATAATCTTCTGTCTCACCATTTGTATGCTGATGACATCCAAATATACAAATCTAGCCACCCAACTGAAGTTAATGCTACCATCCAAGGATTAGAGAGCACATTTCTAATGTGAAATCATGGATGTCATGTAGCAAGCTGCAGATGAATGATGATAAAACTGAGGCCAATCTGATTACAACACGAAGACTTTCTCATTCACATCCTTTACCTCAAACAATAAATATCAGCAACACCAACATTAAATTCTCAGTCAGTATGAAACCAAGGTGTTACTCTGGACAGTACTCTCACATTGCACCAACATTTCATGAACATATGCAAGGCTGCATATCTTCAGCCGAGATGCATCAGCTCCATTCGCAATTATGTGCCACGTTTCACTGACAGACTCCTGTCCAACATACCAATCTGGCCTGACCCACTGTGCAACATACCAATCTGGCCTAACCCATGTGCATACACCAGCAAGATACTTATGCTCTTCTTCTGTCAGTTGTATACTCAATATTCCCACTAGGAAAACAAAATCATATGGGCAACGTTCTTTTGCATACCAGAGCCCAGCAACATGGAATGAATTGCCCATTGAAATTAGACACAAAGACATGGTGATCCCTTTCAAGAGTGCTCTTAAGACTCACCTTTTTCGATGGCAGGAACAGACTTAAAGACCTAATAATGTTTCCTACCTTAAATATTTTCAGCATTTTTTATGTTTTCTAATTTTTTTGTGTTTTGCTTTTTGTAGTCATATCATTATAGATGTTGCAAAGCACTTAGAGCTTCTAAAGATTAGGCGCTAAAATCATATGACTACTTGTCCCTAATGGATGTTTTATCGACAAGGGGTTTTCACGAAATAACTTCAAATGATGTCTTAAAGAAAAGTGGTACCAATGCATCCAGTATGGCCACCATGGCAGCCATCCTAAAAGCTTTACTTAAACAGAAAGTCATATTGATTTGGGTTTTGCACTACAAGACTTCTGTTCTTACAATATCCAGTTTGCCTTAATTGAAAATGATGCCAATCAGATATCCAATATGGCCATCACAGCAGCTGTCTTGAAAATCTTTTAGATGCTCCACTTGAATGGAAAGTAATATTTTGAAAGTCTTCCCTAAATGAATGGCTATAACAACATGGAGTTTTCACCTGTAGACTTTATATGATACATAGTTAATTCTATATTTATCATGTTGCTAGTCATGCATCCAATATGGCTTCCATTGTTATAAAAATATTATTGTCATTACTTCCTCAGAATGGATCAATAGAAAATGAGGTATTCACTAAAAAGAGTTCTAATAATGTATTATTAAATAAAAATGGTGCCAAACTGACATCCTGTATGTTTATGATAGCAATTAATTGGAAAATCTTCTTATCACAAGAGTTTGAACATTTTGTTGTCGCTAAAGAATGTCACCTGGTGTAGCTAATCCTTTTACATAAATATTCACATGAACATCGAGTTTCCATTTAAAGACTACTTATGATGTCTAGTTGGATTTAAATAAAAATGATGCTGATCTGAACTCAAGTATGGCCTGAAAATCTTATTGCAACTCTTCCTGAACAGAAAATTTTTCTGATAGACTTATGATATCCAGTTGGTTGAAATGAATATGATGCCAATTTGAGATACAATATAGCTGCCGCTCAGCTAAATGAATATGGTGCCAATTTGAGATACAATATAGATGCCACATAGCTTAAATGAATATGGTACCAATTTGAGATATGAATATAGCTGCCTGACAACTTAAATGAATATGGTGCCAATTTGAGAAACAATATATATGTAGCTACCACACAGCTTAAATGAATATGGTGCCAATGTGAGAAACAATATAGCTACCACACAGCTTAAATAAATATGGTGCCAATGTGAGAAACAATATAGCTACCACACAGCTTAAATGAATATGGTGCCAATGTGAGAAACAATATAGCTACCACACAGCTTAAATGAATATGGTGCCAATGTGAGAAACAATATAGCTACCACACAGCTTAAATAAATATGGTGCCAATGTGAGAAACAATATAGCTACCACACAGCTTAAATGAATATGGTGCCAATGTGAGAAACAATATAGCTACCACACAGCTTAAATGAATATGGTGCCAATGTGAGAAACAATATAGCTACCACACAGCTTAAATGAATATCGTGCCAATGTGAGATCAATATAGCTGCCACACAGCTTGAACATCATACCAACACTTCTTCTGAAAGGATGATCAGATTAACACCAAAAACATTTCCTATCATGTCTGGTTGGTCCAAAGTGGTCAGCTTAAAAATCTTATGATCAATTCTCAAGAATGAGAGGTCATATCATCTTGAGGTTGACTATACAAACTTCTTCTAATGTTTAGTTGATCTTAAAATTAAAATGGTATTGATCCGTTGTCCAGTATATGACCATCTTAAATCAAGTCACTTTGATATGGAGTTTTCACAAAAGTTCTACTTGGGCCTGTATGAAAATGACTAACCCCCAAAATGGCCACAATGGTGACCATCTTGAAAATATTGTTATATTTACTTGCAAATTAATAGATATATCAGCAGGTTTGTTTTTTTCATCAATAGATTTCTTATGATACATAGTTTATCCTAAAAAAAAAATGGTGCCAGTCATACATTGTGAAAATCTTGTCATTACATATACTTATCTCGAATGGATAACCATTATAATGTTGTTTTTTTTTATCACAAGGCTTCTAATGTCTACTTTGTTCTAAATGAAAATGGTGCCACTCATATCCAGGTTGCCCACCACAGCATTTAATTTTTTTAAAAATGTTATCGCTGAAGAATAACAGAGATGGTTTCAACATGAAGCTTTAAATGAAATGGTCTTGTCTTAAATTCTGCAAAATTATTTTTGCACAATAGAGTGTCAGACCCATCAAGGACTCTTTTATTTCCCTATATTCTTAAACTCCTTGACATATTCTTGTCATACTTGACATGATTAGGAAGTTAAGACAATTCATTGAACAGCATGATTGCTCATCCCTTGTGATCAAGGTCATAGTCATATCAAATTTGCATTAGGATTTTGATTAAAGTTGTTTTATTATGTTTGCATAGAAGCCATAAACCCTTTGATAGATTTTTTTTCTTCCTTGGAATGAAACATTTTTAAGCTGAAATATTTAATTCTTTGATATGGTTGCATGTCAGAATCTTTTGCATTAAGATCAGTCATAGAAAATTTGCATTTAAGAATTTGGTTCAACTTTTTTCAGTTGTTAATATCTCTTAAACTCTGATGGATTTTCTTGGAACTGAAGTGGAATCAGTATGAAGCTAAGATGATTCATTATGTGGCACGCTATTTTCCACCTTGGACATTGGAGTTAACTTCACATAACAAAAATCTGCATTCAGATCTTGAGTCCAGGTTTTTCATTTACTTATATTTCCTATTTCCAATCACAGATGTTCTGCATAATTTGCATGAATCGCTATTACACTAAGAATTATTCATTCTGTGACAAGCTTGCTTGCCCCTTTTGATTTCTTACAATGAGTTCAATGTTTATATTCAGGCTTTCCTGTTAAATATTTTGTTCATTTGACAATAGATCCATGCAACCATTATTCACACTTTAGTTTTTAGATTAAAACCCAAAAATCATTTCAGGTATTAGACTAGTCACCTGTTATTTGCTCATAAGAGTTTTTCAGCTTAAATATTTTTTTTACAAGTTTTATCCATCAGTCTTGTCTATTATCAATTATGATGTTATTAATATGATATAACTTTGTACCTGGAAGTATCAGAGTGCTGTGAACTCTTTGAGAGATGACTTTTGTCTCTTATTAATATAACAATAAAGATAATTCCTAATTATTTTATTAATCGGTCTAATGGAAGAAAACGGTAAAGTTATTGAAAAATGTACAAGACCTTTTCTTTGTTTATTTGACAAAAAGAGTGTGATCTTCAACCTGAGCAAATTTTGTGAAATTTGTAAAAACTCTTACTACTCTTATTTTATGGGCAGTGGGATTGATATTAAACTAATGTAGTGCATGAAAATGAATAGGATTCGTAGCTGTGCAAGAATACTGCTTATTTTTTTTTTTAAAAAGTTAACATTGCACAGATTTTCACCTAAAGGAAGGATTGGAAGAAAATTATAATTTTGGCCTCTACGTACACAATACAGGGGGTATACTACTTACCATGTCCATTCAAGGTCATTCAACAAAAATGTGTTTATGTGTCAGTCATATTGCATAGATTTGTCTTTTGATACTTAAAATTTTCTGCATTCAATATTTTTCAATGTTGCCATGGAAACAGCATAGCTTATGAAAGTGCTGGACCATAGGGTCCAAGCACAAATAGTAAAAAATAAAGAGCTGGGCCATAGAGTACTTTAAGTAAGATTATTTTCCATTAGCTGGGGTTGGGAAGTGTTATAAATAGATAACTCTTCTTGTTTGCATACTTGTTCTTTACTAGTTTCATTAAATTGTTATTACAGATAAGATATCTGTAACAAAATTAGAGAGGCTAGTAAAAGTATGGATCATAGTATATATGCAGTGAATTATTACATCTAGCTCAGGTTATAGACCTAAGAAATAAGTTAATTGATGATACATGTAAATAGCACATATTGATATATGTTAACTTGACAATTTTGTAGACATAGTGAAATAATTATATTACATTCCTGGGAAATCGTGTTGGATATGAACAATCAAATTAGTCATTGAGGAAATGTTGGTGACGGACACTGTTTTAGGCTAATATTCAGGGAACCTGGGATATGGGACATGTCAGAAGTCAAATTAGGAAGTGTGAGCTTCGAGGATATTTTGCAAATTTTACAGGCAAATGTATACATATGATTATGCAGACATGAAGAAAAAACATGGAAGGTTATAGGTGTGTGAGAAATACATGTATTGGGAACCGCCCTCAAGCCATAGACTTGACGAGAGACATATTAGTTGGGTGTCATATATGAGAAATATTGTGCAGCATCTGGGGGTCATGTGCTGGTATGGTGGGAGTTAGGGGAGAGGTAGATCAGATGTGTTTGTCAGATGTGAGAGATACTGGCAATGACCCTAAGGCCATGAGCTGGGGAAGATCGGATGTGGTTGTCAGATGTGAGAGATACTGGCAATGACCCTAAGACCATGAGCTGGGGGAGATCGGATGTGGTTGTCAGTTGTTAGAGATACTGGCAATGACCTAAGACCATGAGCTGGGGGAGATCAGATGTGTTTGTCAGATGTGAGAGATACTGGCAATGACCCTAAGGCCATGAGCTGGGGAAGATCGGATGTGGTTGTCAGATGTGAGAGATACTGGCAATGACCCTAAGACCATGAGCTGGGGGAGATCGGATGTAGTTGTCAGTTGTTAGAGATACTGGCAATGACCTAAGACCATGAGCTGGGGGAGATTGGATGTGGTTGTCATATTTGAGAGATACTGGCAATGACCCTAAGACCATGAGCTGGGGGAGAGGCAGGTAAGTTGATGTAATATCTGCTGGGGAAATTAGGAATCACCCAGAGGTCATGGGCTGGATGAGAGGGAGCTCAGGTGTCAAATGTGAGAACTGAGAAGTACTCTAAGGCCATGGGCTGTGGGGAGGCATATCAGTTAGGTGTCAGATGTGAGAGATTGGTTTTTGGGTTGGTGGGAAAAACAAATGTGACTGAAGTACTAAAATGCTATAGAGAATTTTAAAAAAAACCCAACTAACCAACCCAGCTTTATGAGCCAGTGAGCCATGGTAGCATTAATTCAGACTGCGAATCCCCAGCTAATCAATACAGGACATGCATCATATTTTACAAAATACAATCCTTTCATGTTGATACAATCAATGTCCATTTTGAAGTTCCCTATAATCAGCTGAGTTATACAGAAGATGGAAGATAATATTTGTGATCTTTTTGGCATAGGATTCCACTTTTAAATTACATAGTCAATGATGAAAGGAACAATCAGTGAAAGGTCAAAGAGCAAAAAGTATGCAGCAAGCATTATGTTGAGCCATTAAGTTTGTAGATTTGATAGAAATATGCTTATAAAATATTTCTTTCTATGAAACAATAAATATAAAGCTAAAGAATACATTATCTACAGTTCAAATACATATCTGTTCAATCCTGGCTATAAAGTGATGAGTAAACATTACACCATCCATGCCTAATGTGTAACCAACTAAGGTTCATTGGATTGTGAATACTGTTAAATGTGAAGTTCAGTTTTTCAGATTATAAAAAAGCTATTTAAATAATAAATTGGAAATAATGAGTATCAGAACTGTAATTTAACCAGTGATAATTCCAGTTGTTATGAATTGACCAAATTGTCTGCAGTCTGATTGGATATAAGTAATGGTTATGTGATACTGAATTGGAATTTTTACACATTTAAAAAAAAAATCTTAGTTACACTTTCAGACTTTTATTTACTTTGAGTGATTAGGAAAAAAAAAGAATATGTTTCCTGTAGCACAGGTTTAAAAATTACGGTATGTAGGTACAATGTAGGTAGTTTTTTAAAAATATAAAACATAAATAATTATTAGTACAGTGTGACACCGCAATAGCACGCTCGATTATTATAAAAATTAGAATATAACATGGTTTTGGCATGGCTCCTGAAATTTTATATACATGTATTTTTCTCATACATGAAAATGTTTGACTTCATTCTTAAAAGTATGTAATGTAACATGTATAATTTTTTTTATCATTTTTGGGAAGAGATCGTGTATGAATTCAAATACAAGACAATTCTGGCATGGCTCATGCAATTTCATATACACCTGTACATGTATTTTCTTGTACGCTGAAAAAAAGTTTTTTCTTAAAAGTACAAAAAATAACATGTAAAAAGTTTATTCAGTGATGATGCTGGCTTTGCTAATGTCACAAATTGCGATTAATTAGTTTCATTATATACTGGCAACAAAATATACCATCTGTAGAGTTTTTCTGACATTGTTGGCAACAAAATATACCATCTGTAGAGCTTTTTTGCGACATTGTTGGCAACAAAATATACCATCTGTAGAGTTTTTTTGCGACATTGTTGGCAACAAAATATACCATCTTTAGAGTTTTTTTGCGACATTGTTGGCAACAAAATATACCATCTGTAGAGATTTTTTTGCGACATTGTTGGCAGTTTATACTTATTTACATCCTTGGGTTCGGAACTATGAAATTCAGAGGGACCATTAAAGAAAGCCGCAAACTTAATATAAAATGAGCTGGAAGTTAGTTATTGTTTTATAAACAAATTCTATCTTCATACTGACAAATCACCTTAACAGTGCATTGTTATATCACAATCCACTTATACTGACATCTGACCGAGTATTGTATAATGTGAGGTCTCCACATTTTTTAATTTATTTTTCTCTTTTTGTTTTTTTTTGTTTTACCTTTCTGATACCAGAGATCAACTAGACAAAGCTCTTTTTCATAATGGATCTTTGGAACAAAATATTGTCTATCAGCTGCTCCCTAGTAATTAATATACTATATTTATTTACTCTGACCCTTGTATGTGGATGCAAAGTAAAATTCCTCTTCATTTCGCCCATAGAATTAAATCATTTTCTTTAGCAATCCCTATTAGAACAGAACATCTGTAGGACTTTTTTTTTTTAAATTTTGACTCTTATGTGGAAAGCAGCATCACTCTGCTACCAGAAATATTCACAATTATATTTTTTACAAAAATAACAAAAAAGCAAAAAAAAAATTTTTCTCTATTGAATATTCATGCTACCAGGACTGGCTACAATAGACAAACGTTTGAAGTCAGGAACAGAGTTTGCTACAATTTAAAAAAAAACAGCTTATTCCTTTTGTTTTTTAAATGTACATGGAAAAATGTTTTGATGAAACTTCAGAGAGAACTGATTCTTTTTGAAGCACTGATTGTTCTGTATAATAAATACTTTGCAAATGCAAAAAAAAGGAAAGTCTCAATGAATGCTTGACAGTTATTTGATGCTGCCACCACAATGAGAAACAGACATTCTAGTAATTTTGGTCCTTCAAAGCTACCTTTAGTGGTAACTTCAATAACACAGTCACTGTTCATCAAAGAAAGCGAACTACAATCCTAAATTAAAGATAGAAAAAAAATTTCATTGGAGGAAGTCAGCACCAAATTAATATAAAAGTAATGGAATCTGATGGATTGTAGCATTTTCCAAATTTACTGGAACAGGTTTATTGTGCTGTGAAAATTCATTTTTGCAGGGAAAAAATATGATTATGGTCGCTGCGAATGGAGGCATGAAACACAAATTAAATTTCCAATCTTTTGAAACTCTAGGTATCTTGCCGTCAAGTTAACTGAAGATGGGGTATCGTGCATGTTTGTTAAACTAGTTAATTTGTTCACGTTTTCATTTGCATAAGAAGTGTTTTCTGGGTTACATCAACTGCAAGATGATAGACCAATTTAAGTACATGTACATTGCATTGTAAACAACTTTAGCCACATGCCATTTGCAACAGTTGTAGTAAAATTGTTGACAATGGAATATATATGGGATAATATGAAAATGAGGACTGCCATTTCTTTATATGTGTATTATTTATGTTTTCTAACGGGATGTGAGTCTGTTGCTGTTACATTAATGCTTAATACTTCCCTATACATGTATAAATATTGATTATCATTCAATTGAGGCATGGGTGTATATGGAAGTTTTTTAGTTTAAAGGATTTTAAGTGGTCAGATATGGTAATGTTAGAAACAAATACTACCTAGTTCACATCTGATACTGATAAAGAGTCTGACCCATATATGTTTGTCATCACTGTTGTGAAAAATTATTGCCCTGATGCATGTAAAACTACCAATTTGTTCTCTGTAAAGGGCAGTCCTCTTGAGCCCTAGCTTGGGTGACATTAAAATTGGCTGGGAATCTACTCTGTGTTGGATGTTATTGTTTGCCAATTTTATACCCTGTAACAGAGTTATACATGAATTTTATAACATGTGATCTATACACAAATTCATATATTTATTATATACAGTACTTATTGGATAATGGATTGTACTAAACAAATATAAGTTGTCAACATAAAAGTGTTTTTCAGACTAGTTTATCTTCATTTAATCAAAATTATGTATATTTGCACCTACTTTTATCATGCACCAAATGGGGTGGGTGGGCATATTAAAGGTATATGCATCAGCGAACAGACATGGTTGGTTATATATCACAGTTCGGTCTATAACCTGGTCAGATTCAATGGACCCCAACCACCTTGTTATAGAGGGGTCACACTGTATTTATAACATACTAAGCATGTCAAGTTTTTGTATCGTGTGTGTGTGTGTGTGTGAAGGGGAGAAGTTACAAGTGCTAGGGTCAGCATTGAAATTATGGATGGACATCTGACTCGAAAGGCACATAATTTTATCTACAGCCTTGGACACATCAATTTAATCCTATATTGCAAAACAAATCGTTACAAAAATGTTGTCAAAGCAAACAAGATGAGCACATGAATACATAAAGGTTCCATTCTGCTATCAGGAACCTAATTATTAGTAAATAGAATTGGGCATGATTGATGTGATTGTATGATTCATGATGGATGAAAACTGACTAACTGCAGTTGTTTACAATACAATAATCAACATGCATGTATTTTTATGCTCATAGGAAATTAGAAACACTGCGAATATTATGCAGTACACAAATATTTGTAACCACTCGGTGGCCTAGTGGTTAGAGCTTCTGTCACGGAATGAGGAGGTCGTAGGTTCGATTCTCGGTCGAGTCATACCAAAGACTTACAAAAATGGTACTAACAGCTGCCTCGCTTAGCACTCAGCATTAAGAGGTTAGTGTTAGGATTGGTCAGCCTGGTGTCAGGATAATGTGACAGGGTGGGACATCATACTACATGTCTGCAACATGATGCTCTAGTGCTAGACATCACTATGAACTGCCTCACTGCAGACATTGTAGCAATATGACTGAAAAATTGTTAAAGCTACATTAAAAATCCTAATTAAACAAATATTTGTTGGTTATTTCTTTTATTATTATCACACCCACCCACCCTGCATACAGTGAGTAAAAGTTGTCATAACTTTACAAATTCGAACGCATTACAGATAAATTCCAATTGAAATTGTGGAAACAATGAATAAATGTCTTATAAAGTGAGACCAAAATATATATACAAAACACGAGGAGAAAAGAGAACCATGAACAAATTGTTTTCCAAAATAATAATTGCTCAGGGAATTGCCAAGCATGTGAATTATGCAGTTACTCCAGGTTGGACAGAAACTTGGATTTCACCATTCATTCATGATACTTTAGCTAATAATGATCTAGATACTTAGATACTTATCCATTGCTCATTGCCAATTTTATAAAACTCTTTTTGGTTATCTAACTTTAATTTTCTATATCTGTAAATGCTTGTTATACAGTTGACATTTTGATGCAGTTCTAATCATATTTCCTTTTCTGTTTCAGGTGGAGATGGGGAATTTTCCTTCCAAGTGACTGATGGCTACAATAGTGATATTCTGCGTACATTCCACATAAGGGCAAAACCATTGGTGCTGCAGCTGGAAAGGAACCAAGGCCTAGAGGCTTATCCCAACATCATCCAGCCAATTACATCTGATCACCTCTTTGCCGTTACTAATGATATGAACCAAACCAGACCAATCATATATCGACTTCAGTCAAAGCCACGGTTTGGATCTGTTGTCACTATGGTGAATGACCGTCCTATGGACATCAGTTCATTCACACAGAAAGAAATTACTGATAGGCAAATTTTCTACCAACAAACCATACAGATCAATGGATGGATTCAGTCGGACTCCTTCCTTTTTGAGGTGTCCACTTTATATGCTACACCACTGGAGGAAGAACTATTCCAGATAAACATCTCGTATGGCAACTTGAATGAGGAGAATAGAAAACAGCTCATGAAGATAGAGGGACTAACATTGGATGAGGGCAGGGAAGCTGTCATTACAAAGGACCATCTTGATACAACTGATTTCGTCTCGCGTTTGGAACAGCTTGGGAAGGTTGTACAGATTGCATATATGATTGAAGACCCCCCAAAGAATGGGATACTAAAGTTTCGTGAAAGGCCGGTCCTTAAAGGAATGCAGTTCACTCAAGATAACATCAATGCAAATGATCTTAAGTATAGTCATGATGATTCAGACACTGTGAATGATTCTTTCAAATTGATAATAAATATTCGTATTCAAGATCATAGATCTGGAGGTTCAGGTAGAGAAGAAACCAATTTTGAAACTTATTTCAATATCACAATTCGACCAGTAAATGATCAGCAGTTTAAACTCCTTACTGCAAATCCAAGTATACGAGTGATTCAGGGCTTTTCTGTTACACTTACAAATGGCGTGTTGAAAACAGTTGATCAAGACACAGCGCCTGCTTATATCCAATATACCCTAATTCAAGGACCTACCCATGGTTTTCTTGCATACATCAGTTCTGCTTTAGAACCCATCAAGGAATTTTCCCAGCAAGACATTGATGATGAAAATGTGATTTATCAGCATGATGGGAGTACAGAGGCAGATGCTTTCTATTTTCGTGTTAGTGATGGTGTATTCATGCCTTACTACAAAAACTTTAATATATATATTGAGCCTATTCAGTTAGAGATAATTAAGAACAACGTTTCTCTTCTGCAGTCAGAATCTTCTGTTTACATTGGTATAGAACATTTAAATGTAAGCACGAATGGAGACAGAGGCAAAATATTTTTTACTTTGAAAGAGATGCCAAAGTTTGGAAAACTTTTTGTTGGTGAGGTCCAAGTCTCTACATTTCTGCAGACAGATATAGATGATAGTTCCCTGGTTTATGTTCAGGAGGATATGAATTCTGGAAGTGATCATTTTATATGTGATACTGGCTATGCTGGTGCTGATGTAAAAATTAGAAATGTGAATGTCTTTATCAAGGTTGAACCCTGTGTTTCCCATGGGCCTTTAAGAGCACCAGCAGGGAGTCAGGTGGCAGTAACTACACTTGCTTTAGATGCGAGCACATTGTCAGAAAAGACTGGAGATAATCCAATCTACACTATATTACAGGGTCCCTATTTGGGAAAGATAATTCGTAAATCTCATATTGGGAGGAAAATAAGCAAGAGGAAAGCGCAAGAGTACAGGATTGGACGAGCTGATGATGAGATTAATGAAGTTAATCAGTTCAGTCACGAGGATGTAGTGTACACCAAAGTATTCTATTTGGCAAATAGTGGAATTGGTGTATATGCTCCCACTAATGATAACTTCACATACCGCCTTACTGCATATAATGTTCAACCTGCAGAGGGTATATTTGTAATTTCTGTTTTGCAGTCAGAAAACTCACTTGCAACAAGTAACCCTAGGCATAATATAGAACCAGATATTCCATGGGATCCAAGAAAGCCATTTACCCAGCACCCTGTGATAATCAAACCATCCCTCTCCAAAAATGATGAAACAGGAGATGACTTTAACAATGCAACACCTCGTGAGGGCGAGATAGCAAATCCAAATGTAACTAGTGACTCTATGACTTTAATTGCCATTATCATACCCCTGCTGCTTGTTGCAATTTTGGCTGTTGTCATTATTTTCATTTTGTGGCGAACAAGACGGCAGAGGCACTTTTCGCCTCAGAACAAAAAGACTCCAAATACCAGGCCCCAAATTAGTGGACCATTTCAAATACAACAACCCCATGTCCATATAGAACCTCAAGTACAACAAAGTCCTACATCAGATGAGGAAAAATCTATTGTGGAGTACCAGAATACAAGTAACATTCCAATTACACAGAGTCTGAACAATTGTGAAGAAGATAATGGAGATGTGACAACTCCAATGCTTTCTGATCAGGATGTTAAGCCAAAAATTCCTCCACGATCACCAGACACTAGTCGCACAGAAGTTAGTTCTACAGTGCCAAACTGTAAAGTTACACCTCTTATAGAAAATGAAGATTTTGATGATGATGATTTAACACCTGAACCAAGTATTAAATCAAATGATAGTAGTGACATTCTTGATTGGGTCTCATCTGATCCAGATCTGCTTCAGCAGTACCAAAACATCCCCCCTGTGTTGAGAAAGAATCAGTATTGGGTATGATGATTGACTGGAATATGTGCAGCAATTAGTCTGTGATGGTTCAGCTTCAGAACACTTATCTAAATATAAATTGGTGCATGTTTATTTGTTATGTGAATAATAAGAATGGATGTTCAGTGTGGAGACAGTTTGTATGTTGTATGCAAATGACATTCATTTGACCTAGATTTTTGTTTGATTTTATGCATGTTGTGTGGGAATGGTAGTTGTTTTAAAATATAAAGGTCATGGCCAGACAATACTTTAAACACTTTGTATTACAGAAGATACATTGTTGTTTTTGTAATTAATTTCTCATACTTAGAGACATGCAAATACTCAACTTTAATTTTTGAAGCTATTGAAAATTTTAACCAGCAGGAAGGATCTTCCTAGCTTAGAAAACTAGCAGGTCCTTGTGATAGGTCAATGACCCACTATATAAAGTATTGCAAAATGAGGGAAAACAAAGGGATGTCTGAAATTTAAAAACAATATGATGACCCAAGTATATTTTAATATTGCTCCTGAAGCAGAATAAATGGTAATAATTTGGTCAAGTGGCAGGCCTTTAAAAAAATGAATTTATTTTAATTGCATATCTTACATTTTTATTACATATTTATTCAAGCCTTTCCCAATGAAATCTTTATGGAATCAAATCCCTTATCTCTGCCCAAGCATGCCACTGCACATATAGTCTACAGTATTATATTTTAGTGTATCAATTCAGCTTTCATACTTGAACCTTTATCTAGGATAGATGTAGAAATTTTAAACTTGAGAAGCTTGAATGTCTTTTATCTTTAGTTTTTATGGGAAAGATTAAAATTCCCTCAGGTTGGATATATATATGCTGTGTTAATGATCTGTTATTCAACCCTCCACTTTCCATTCTCTAACAGTTGGTGTGCTGGCTACCATGAAATGTTCATAGTAATTTGTACGAGTTCCATTGCTAGACCTTTCTTGTTTTTTCTCCAATCATATTATAAGATGCAGTGGAATTGCAGACACATGTTAGGACTCAATTTTGTTTGTTTCAGAGGACCATATGTTACTTTTTTTGAGAAGTATCAGGGATAACTGAAAATGAAATATTGCATTTAGTTAGTGATTTGATAGAGACCAGGTAAATCTGGTGTGTATATGAACCCAGATGTGCTTATGAATGACCAATTGCAGATAATCATACCTGTTGACAGTAGGTATCTCGTCTCCTCAAGTATAATATTAATCTGATAAATTGTACCAGTACTTTGTTTTGCAGATTTTGACTGGAGGTTTTATGGTCATATATACATCTATCTTCAAATCTGCTGACCAATCCAGTGGCCCATTGGCTAGAGCGTCTGTGGGAGGTCATGGGTATAATTAATCCCCAGCCGAGTCATACCAAAAGACTTTTAAAAACTTGTACTAACAGCTGCTTCACTTGGCGCTCAGCATTAAGAGGTTAGTGTTATGACTGGTCGGCCTGGTGTCAGGATAATGAGAGAAGACATTATCAAACACACTGCCAGGCAGGCAGGTAGTTTTTTTTCACAAGATGAAACTGAAAGATAAAGATAAGTTAGCAGACACATTCAGCAGATGGAAGTTTAAAAAAGATGGTTATTTTGAATTAATGTACAAAGCAACAGAATAAAAACTGATAGAGATCTGGATGTACATTTGTAAGGCTTCTTAATATTGATCATCATAAAAAGTAACATATTGGCAGCCTGCCAAATGGTTCATATTGAATAATTGAAGATTATTCAGAACTCTGTGCATCTCAAAGACTGTAATTGATGTGATCTTGCTTAGTCCTCTTTGCAGGTAAGCCCTTTCTGAATTTATGTTGGACTCCCTGTTGATATGCAAATGAAATCAACAGATACTGCTCTTGCACTTGCGATCTAAGAATCATCACAGAGATAAATGGGAACCTATACCCTGGCTCTATACTACTTGTGTGTAAGTTGCAGTGTTTCAGTAGTTATCATTCCGGACTTGAAACCAAAAGGGTATGGGATTGAATCCTACCTTTTAATTAGACCAGCTATGGGTTAGCTACTGTGGTGTGTCCTTGGGCAAGGAACATGACTCAGATTGCCTCAGCTCTGTGTTATCTGTATGTGCTGCAGTGCCAGCATCAAGCCAAACCAAGTTTTTACTTGTACAAGAGGTTTATGAAGCAGAAATTAGGAGTTGACATAGATGGGAAATTCTTTCTATTTCTCAGTCTTATTTAAGAATAATTTTTTTTATAATGTTTTAAATAAATTGCATCAATTTAAAGTTTGATCTTTTCTGTACATCTTGGTCCCTTTTGTTTCTTGGCAATTTGTGCTTGAAAATAAATTTGCAATAGGATATCAAACTGTATCGAAATTATCCCCCAATTTGAATTGATCCCTCTTTTTATTTAATGGAAACAAAAAAAATGGATTAAATGAAAAAATATTAAAGTACAAATAACATCACTATATTTATAATGCCTGTAGAATATACGTTAGAGTCCTCTCTTACACATATAAAAGAAGAAATGTGGTTTGCAAAATGAATATCGTTGGTTGATGAGCAAATTTTCATAGAGTTAAAAGGTTCCATTATATTACTCTTGTTTTTAGTATAACATACAAAGTGAAAATAAATTATTGCATTTACATCTCTGTAACATCTTTGTTAATAAATGAAAGAAGACAGTATAGTAAACAAATTGGGTCCTATGGTATGACAGATATTTGGTGAGACAAGGTAGTTATATCCCTTTGTAATTTTAGTCAAATCAAGTCATTGTTATTCATATGAAATCATCAATATAGCTGGACTGTAACAATGTTCTTACCTCCAGATGTGCTGGTGCACATGACTCTTGACATTATCAGTACCCCCTGATAAGCAATTGTAAGTACCCCCTGATAAGTACATAGCTGTAATTGTCACTAGCCCCTAATAAGCACATAGCTGTAATTGTCAGTACCCCCTAATAAACACATAGCTGTAATTGTCAGTACCCCTTGATAAGCTGCTGCACGTAACTGTAATTGTCAGTATTCCTTGATAAGCAGCTGCAAAGCTGTAATTGTCAGTACTATTTTATAAGCAGCTGCACGTAGCTGTAATTGTCAGTACTCCTTGATAAGCAGCTGCACAGCTGTAATTGTCTGTACCCCCTGATATGCAGCTATACATGACTAAGTATTAATACCTCCAATATGTGCACATTACTGTAACCAAGTTCATACCCCCTATGAACAGCTGCACATACTGTTAACATTGTCAGTACTCCTTGATGTGCAGCTACACATTATTCAGTAATTGACTTATGATTTATTACCAGGGCTCTCTGTGCATAACTGCAGTGATAGTAAGTTGCATGTGCTTGCATATCATGTTATACACAAGTAGAGTTTATCATTGCTATTCTCACATATAATTGAAATGGTTTCAGCATTTTACTTCATCTTAACAGGCTGAGTTTTTATGATTTCTTCTAAAATAGATATCGAGCTGAACTTGGTTCCACAGGAATATGAACTAGTAAAATAATATTCTGCTCAGTGTGCACGTGTTTGAAAAGTAGTAAATTATAATTTTTTTAATAAAAAAACAGCATGTTATTCACTTGTATCAAGTTTTAGAGTATATTACAGTGCTGAAAATTTATATTGATGGTTTGCTTAATCTGGCACAAAGATTATATCATTGTGACCTACTTAACTTAATATCCGAATTCATTCTGAAATAGTAGATAAGGATCTTTGTCATTGAGAAATCAGACTTGTGATTTTTTTAAAAAAAATCTCTTTTCAAAATATGCAGCAGGTATAGCAATATCTGTGAATCTGTCTGTCCCTTTATCCATCCATTGACAGGGTGTTTCCATAAAATCATGTATGGCTTACCCATTTGTAGAAAATCAGAAGACTGACAAATTTGGTGCTGCTCGGTTCAAGGTCAAGCTCACTATTGCTGAAAATTAATTTCCCTTTGTGTATTCAAGTTTTACTGGCATACTTTTCATCAGACTTAACAGGCAGACTACACTTGAGCTGGGGCAACTTCTTTTGATTCAGAAGCTGAAGGTGAAAGATCAAGTTCACTGGAAGCAACATTGTAATTTTTTCACGGTTTCTGGTCTGCATGTTGAGTTTCTGAGATTTGATTTTACTATTCATTCAGAAGTCCAAAGGGCAAGGTCACAGAAATTCTAATATGGGTTTCACTGTAATCAGATTTCCCTTACATTACATTTAAGCAAGAGCCGATCATTATTGAGTCTCGAATTTACAGATCGAAGGTCAAAGTCACTGTACATGAAATTTTAGATAATGTAATAAGAGGAAACTTTAGAAGTGTTTTTATGCGAGATCAATTACCAAAACAACCAAACAACACTGAAACCGGTATCATTAATCTCGATAACAGCACCGGACCTGGAACTCACTGGGTTGCATACGCGATTGATTCGCGTGTGATCATCTACTTGATTTACTTGATGATGCTAAAAAACTAGCGGAAAAAAAACCTTTTATTCATGAAGTTGAATGTTGTTAAATGTATGTTGAAAGCACCCCCACACACATACCCCACAACAACAAAAAAAAACTTTTAAAACTAAATGATTGTGAGTACAATCCTCACATATCACATTCTATACATGTACATAGCATTGAAGTGTAGTATATATTGATGTGCCTCAAAATATTTGCATTTTGTTTCAATTTGATGTTAATGTACAGAAGTGTAGATTTGTTTTTGTTCTAAAACTATTCACTGGTTGTACATTGTGCATCATATTAACACTGTACACTTATTATTGTTATTGATATTGGTATTAGTTACACATATTCTACTGATCACTGTACAAATGTTATCTTCACCCAGAATTTCATTTTCCTTGATCCTATGCATAAGTTTTGGCAATGTATACATAGATTGACTTCTTGTTTTTACCATGCTTCATTTTGTCTTTTTATCAGCCATTTCAGATATTCATATTTTGTTTGCAGTATATCCGTATGCTGAATCTCATTCTAATGAATTTAATGATCATATTTAGAGGACTAAAAGGTCCCCACGTTTTGCATTAATTTTTAAACCACTGATTGTCATACTGTGCCATTTTATCCCCAGTTGTCTTGTTTTCTTTTAACTAGTGCTTATTTTAATGTAGTGTACTAGTCATATATAGTGAGAAATATATTTTACCTACTTGATTCTGTGGTCAGAGGAATAGACCTTTTGCTTCTACCATTTAAATCTATTTATAATAGAAATAGACCTTTTGCTTTTACCATATATATATATATCAAATATAATGCAAAAAGACATGTAACTTTTACCATGTATACCCATTTATAGTTTAATTAAACATGTAACTTTTTATATACCAATCTATGAGTAACCAAATGCAAGTAATGAAGACCCAGGTCTGCCAGGGCATAATCAGGATATACTCTGTTCACTTGGAATACTCCCTCTATACTAGAATACTGTCCCTAGGAGCCATTAAAGCAGCATGCAGTTTAAGTGTTAAGAGCCTAGCATGGAGGGATGTTCCAACAAGGATGTTTCTTGAAAACACGATATTTTAGTTTGTAGGATATCACAATACATTACGATTGATTCTCATGAACCAAGAATTTAAATAGCAATGAGAAAGCAAAATTTCAGTGGCATAGTGTGTGTGTATATATGTATATATATTACTTAAAATTTGGTTGGCTTGTAAATATCTTTTTTTTTTCATTTTTCTTGAATGACATCTTTATTGAAAAAATTATTTGAAAAGATAAAAGTAAAAGATAACACTTAAATATGAACTTCATGCACATGTATTGAAGGGGAAGTAACTCCTAACTGTTCTTATATTATAGTGATTGTTTATAACCTTATTTTTACAAGACAGAAGCTTTTCTGTTTGTTGTACTCACACTCTAAATCTTCTTCAAGCCAATACAGTTAGAAAATGCATAAAATATGTTTGGATTTACATATGAAAAACAAGTTGCAAGCTTATAAATTAATATTTCTATAACAATATAGGCAATATTAAATATGTTTAACATCTGACATGTAAAATACACTTAGTTCATAGATACCCCCATCACCAAAGTACTGATCAAGTTATTTTTCAAGTGAAATATGGTACCTTTAATAAAATTAAATCTGTATTTCTACTTCTGTGATAAACATAAAAACATTGAATTTATTTTAATGGGTATCAATTTCTTCATTTAGAAAAATTGATCTTTATTGATATTTACATTTTGGAAATGGTAGATCATTGATCTTTGTTTCTTTAAATTTGTGGCTTGTGACAAATTTGGAATCTACAACATTTAATGTGCCACAAAAAACCCGTTAAATTCACAGCACATGTAACATATGAAAAACACTTGGTAACATTATGTACATAATCAGAAATGAAATTGCAACAGGTTTTTGAATGCACATCATTAGTCCTGTTCCACTATTTGAACTATTCAATTTTTTTATAATTACTATTTTACATTTTTGTATATAAAATGTCAACACATATTTACATTAGAAATTGATTTGTGCAATACTTTTGCAAGATATACAGCCAGTCAGCGGTTTCTAAATTTTTGTCATGGCCCCTATTAGCCTATAAAGTAACTATGACATTTTCTGTAACTTTGTACATTACAAAACAATTTTTTTTTTGTCCCTTTCACTTGGACAGAATTTTGTAGCCGATTTATTTGTAAGAATTTTTTGCATTAATCTTTGTGAGATGTCTCCAGCAGTGCAAAAGTTTGAGCACAGCTAGTGTCATTTGTGTGAAATAAAGTTTCAGAAAAAAATTGATATCAATAGACTAAATAGAGTAAATGCTTGATTAGAACAGCAATTCTCAATATTGATATAAATATTCTTAAGCATGAAAGAATAAATGTGGGTAAAGGATCAAGGACACATTAATCATGTACTGTGAGTTACTTGCAATTGTTTATGAAGTACATGTACTGATGATACAATCATAATAGCTGTTACTATATTTCTCTGGCCATTGTTTTATTGATCAAATTACCTTGTATGCTCGTGTAAAAGTTGCATACAACGGCAAACAACATAGGCACATTACAACAGACTCACAGTATGTGACTGCATATCTTGGTCTGTGCAGTTTTCAGTGGGATCTTATTTATATGTAGTATGTTTTGGTATTCATTGTTGCAGTGTTATATTTTTACAAGGATTATTTAGCTTCTACCAAGTCGTTGTGTGGTACATTCTTTGCACACATTACTTCAGTTTTGATATTGTCTCAAAAATTAAAACTGTCAAAAAAATATGTTTACCTCACAAAACGTTTTGTTAATCATGTTTGCATTTGCTGCATCATATAGTAAAAGTATTATAGGTGATGTATGCGTTAAGTACCAACTAATTCATTAATGTGTATTTTTTGTTTGTTTTAGAATTTGATTTCTCATTCCTTTAAATGACTACTATTCACTTTATTTGGATCCTTTTACATCTATATTCCGTTGGATGGTAATTATCTTCATGTCCGAATAAACACATATGGCAAAATTCCATGTTATAGTACATGGTTCTTTTTGGATGAGGTGTGATCCAGTACAGACCAGATTGTATAATGTGTGCTGTGGTATTAAATGCATATTGAAAATAAAATCCCCAGTATTGTGAAGTTTAGACAAGACATGCTCTTTTCTTGACCTACTTTATTACCTGGCCACCACTGCAAAAGGGAGTCACGAAGGTCTAAAGTGCTCTTCGTTACGGATTACTGCCATTTCACCACTGTCTGCATGGGTCCAAGTCTCGGATTTGGCCAATTTGGGTACGTGAGAAAGCTTGCCAATAGCTTCTCTTGGGTTGGTTCTTTCCAGGGTTTTTCCCAGGTTCTTTTAACACCATTAATACTGGCCGGCATGTATAACCTATCGTGTGCTGAAAAATGTTAAACCCAACAACCACTGCAAAAGTATATAGTGCTAAAAAAAAACACATTTCATCTGGAAGTTTCTTGATGACAGTTATGATGCATAGTATTAAAAAATCAGGTTTTAAGACTTTTTTTGTTTAAACTGTCTTGGTATTAGATTTTAGGACAACAATTAATATTGAATTTAAAACGAGTAAATATGTCTGCGTGACCACATTGACATGGACTATAAATAAGTTCCATGGTCATTCTTGGTAACAATATAGAAATTTGTTGTGTTGAATGCAGAAAGGGTTATTTGGGACATCAATTATTCAATTTAAATGAGATTGTAACTATGGTTCTTGACTATCCATATATATCATTCAAGATATCAAGGATAAGATCAATATAAACATTGGGTCTGTTGCCATAGTAATGCATGCTCTTGTCATATTGATGTTAATGTCATGGGAAAGCCTGAATTTTTTTATATATACCTATTCAGGTGTAATAACCCTGTGGATGTAATATACTCATTTGCTGGACATATTTAGGCTTTCCATCTTATGAACCAGTTGATCATGCCCTGGTTTCATGTAACCATGGCTACTTTTCTTTTAAAGTTTATTGTGGTAACTCCTAAGGTTTATTGAGTGGACAATGCTAACATGGAGTTGTTTCTTCATGAACACACACATACTGTATTGGTGTTGAAAACTGTAATTAATTAAAACAATTGTTTCTGTGAGTTTATGCCATTTTTCAGCACATGATAGGCTACACATAGCAGCCAGTATATCTGGTGGAGGAAGAACCCAGGAGTACTCCAGGGAAAACCCACTGTGAAACTACTGACAAGCTTTCTCATTTTTCATGTTGGACGCGTCAAGAATTGAACGTTAATGGACACAGGTGAAATGTGTGAATGATCTCATTTTCCATGTTGGACAAGTCAAGACTTAAACTCATCCGATCTGTAAAGGTGAGCACCTTAAACCACTCAGTCATGAGCATAAAATATTGTGATGTGTTCATCTTATATAATATAAAAGCCAACAATTGAATAACTTTCAACCTGTTAATGTAATTAAGGTCTGTTTAATCAGAGATACTTTTTATGGTTTTACTTCTAAGACAAAATGTATAAACAATTCTTTTACAAACTTTATTTTTTTGTTCTTTGATAATTACAATATATTGTTGCCCGGATGCCAGATTAAAAATAAGTTAAAATACTTTGAACATATTGTGGTTTACAGTTAAAGGCAAATACTGACAGTACAAACCCTTACCTGCCATGACAGATTTTGTTGTCAGCACAGTGATCCTTATACTTACCATACTCTTTATTATGCTGTTCCTCTATAACACTCTTAAGGGAAGCCATACAAGTGGCTTATGTTATAAGTATAGAAACCTTATATTGAGGGATTTTACAAGGTTAATACTGCATCAGAAAACAAAATTATATTATTTAATAATGTGAAATCAATATATAATTGATCCACACGAGCCATTGGATGATATTAATATTGGTCCTCATGAGACATGGAATGACATAAGTGTTTCACCAGACATTTAATGATGTGGAATGATAATACTATAATTGGTCCTCATGAGACATGGAATGATATAATTGTTCTGCATGAGACATTTAATGACAGTATTATAATTGATCCACATGAGATATTGAGTGATACAATACAATTGGTTCTCATGAAAAATTGAATGACATGGAATGTACTATATAATTGGTCCTCATGAGACATTGAATGATACTAGAATTGGTTCTCAGACGTTTAATGACACGGAATGATGATATTATAATTGGTACTCGTCAGCTGTTTTATGATATGGAATGATGGTACAATAATTGGTCCACATGAGACATTGAATGAAATGGAATGATACTATGATTTGTCCTCATGAGTCATTTAATGAGATGGAATCACGCCATGATTTTTCTAAATGAGTCATTTAATGACATGGAATCACGCCATAATTTTTCTTCATGAGGCATTGAATGATGTGATATCACACTAAAATTGGTCTTCTTGAGCCAAGACTATATTCTTGTTGTAAGTGAAACCGGTGGCATACTGGGGGGGTTGGGGTTTGAGGTTATAGTGAGGGACCACAGTATGTGCCTACTCCAAGTAGTTAAACACAACCCATCATTCTGAAATTTTTCACTTTTCTTATATTTTGCATTTGATATGCTTTAAGTTGCAAATATCTAAGATGATAAAAGTGGATTGTTAAACTTTTGTATATATCCAAATGTTCATTAAAAGAAATTTTCTAAAAGGTAGATGGTTTTTTTTTTCTGGCTGCATACCTTATTCTTGTTGAGCTTTTTGAAGTTTGTTATTTTGAGAATAAGTGGATACAATTTATGCTGGCTTACAAATCAAGTCCAACTGCACACATGGACAATTATCTTCTGTCACATAATTCTACTGAATACTTCTCGCAAACTGTATAGACTTGGATCTGCAAAACGTGGACATTTATGAACTGTCACATAATTCTACTGATTACTTCAAGCAATCTGTATAGACTGATCTGCCAGACTATTATGCGATGGCAGATCTTGGACTGTGCTGCAGTTCGGCTGGACTTGTTAGCAAATGTAAATGGTACATTTTAGGAAGTACTGACGTAACAGTCATTCTAAATTTAAATTTAATAGCTCCTACATGGAAGCCCCATAAAAGAATAATAGCTGGTATCTTGCCGACTTGATGTTGTGATCATTGAAATATGCTTACAAGGTGTACAAGAATTCATTTTTAAATAAACCCTAACATTTAAGAGGATCGTGTTTTATTTTTAATGGTCTCCACATTTAATATGTGCATCTGTTTTAAACAGTTTGATGCCGATTCAGCTAGAACTATGTTTATTGACCACAAATGCCCAAGCACCTTTCTTTTTTTTTTTGCAATAGGAGTGTGTCCAGTGAAGATACAGCAACACACAAAGTTGGATGATCTTGCAAATAGTACACAAAAAACTATTAAACACCAAATACAGGTTACTATGATCAACTTTTGAGTGACATGGACTTGACAGCAAATGATCTCAAGAAATATAGGTCAATGACCTACTCATGATGGGAAGGTGTTAAACTCTAAACGTTTTCTACATAAAGTCCCTGCATCCAGAAGTTCATGAGAAACTGGACTAAACACAACTTAACTAAGGTGTGATTGAAGGCTGCTGGCTGAAAAAAGTTAACATTATACAATTTAACTAAACTGATTGAAGGCTGTCTGTCTGGAAAAAGGTAATTATACAACTTAACTAAGGTGTGATTGAAGGCTGGCTGGCTGAAAAAAGGCAACATTATATGGACGCTGATGACAAGTCAGAAAATCTAATCAGATTGTCTCTCAATGAACATGTATTCTAAATCTCTTTACTGTGGATTATTAATTTCAGTATAATCCTGATAAGTTTTTCTTTTTAGGAAGTTCAAAGGTCAGAGATAAAAAAAATACAAATATTATTTGAGAACATTAAAGTCTAAATTAGTCATCAACAATTGGGTAGAAACGTACACAGTTTAATTTGACTGGGTCTGGTGTTTTTTTTTAGCTCTACTGGTAAAATACAGTAACAGCTTAGCACAGGTATGCTGTTGTAGCTCTTCTAAATCTTGCAATTGCTATTGCCCCTAAATACATGGCCATAACATGGGCCTCTGTTGAAAGATACTTTTTAATGTCTAGAAGATCCTAAATGAAATGGTGGCAATCTGACATCAAATTTGCTATTGCCCCTAAACATGGGCTTCTGTTGAAAGATACTTTTTTAATATCTAGAAGATCCTAAATGAAATTGTGGCAATCTGACATCAAATTTGGCCACCATATCAGCCATTTTAATAAACTTGTTATTGCTAATCCTGAACAGAAAAATCGTGTTTTCACCATAACACCTCTTGTGAAGTCAACATACATGGCAACCCCTGATGAGGAAAAAGTGTAATCCAAGTGGTCAAAATGGAATCCAGGCAGAAATAGCGGAATCCACATATAACATGCTCAAATTTTAATGAAAAATGATTTATTTGCCACTCTCGTCTTTTAACATTCTTTACTGCTTCAAGTTTTCATATGTAGCACTTTTAGCTTTACACACACATCAACTAAAATCCATCTGAAGACTTTTAATGCCAACTATTAAAATTGTTTCCACACAGCATGTAATAGACATGACATGATGCTGCCCTCCTGTCTTCATATATGGAAGATTATAATATTTTTTGTTTATTTACTTTTCGCCTTTTTCTAATCCATCTGTGAAATTATTTGAAAGATTTTTTTAAAATTATTATTATTATTATTATTATTATTATTATTTTTGCTCTCATATACTTAATAAAATATACTTTTTAGTGCCAAATACTTTTAGATTGGTTTTCCACTAAATATGAATTAGAACAAAGAATCTGTTTGTATAATAGAAAACTAGTCTGTTCTCTCCTCACTAAGCCATACAGCTGCTATAAATAGAATTACGAGGTCAAAAGGTGCAATAAATAGAACATGATACTGTCAGGGAAGTCCACAGACAAGCATACTCTTATATTGTAGTTATGTAGAATCCGTATTTTCAAAAATACGTTCTGTGGGATTAATTGAATGTTAATAAAAACGAGAAAACAATAAATTTTTTGGGAAGATGGATATATTCAAGAAGATAAAAAAAAATCCATAAGTTCACACATAAGGCGTAATTTAGTGAAAAAAGTGCAATGATTACACCAAAAGTGTAATGGTTGAGATGTAGGAGTCAAATTGGTCCTAAAGGAACATTTTTCACGCCCACTATCACAGTGGCCATCTTAAAACTTTTTATATCGCTAATCTCCACTGAATGGATGGATATATCTACATGAAGGTTTCAGTGATGTTGTCTAGTTGGTCTTTAACTGGAAATGATGCTGTTCTGATATTCAATATGGCTACCATCTTGAAAATCTGAATGAACGGTCATTTTGGCATTTAGGGGTTTTACCAGAATTCTTAAAATGTCTTGTTGGTCCTAAATGAAAATGATGCTTCAGTGACATTCAATGTAACTGGGACTGCTCCAGTGGCCTAGTGGTTGGCGCATCTACCTTTGAAGTGGGAGCTCGTGGGTTAGAACCCTGGTCGAGTCATACCAAAGACTTACAAAAATGTTAATAATAGCTACCTCGCTAGGCGCTCGGCATTACGAGGTTAGTGTTAGGATTGGTCAGTTTGGTGTCATGATAATGTAACGGGATGGGACATCCTGCTACTTGTCTGTGGCATGATGCTCCAGTGCTAGACATCACTATAAACTGCCACACTGCAGACATCATTGCTATACGACTGAAAAATTGTTAAAGCTACATTAAAAATCCTAATCACACATGCAGTGTAACTGATGGCCCTTTTTGTAAATCTTGTTTTTGCTTTTCCACTTGAATGGAAGGTTATATCAACATGGGTTTTTCCATGAGAGGTTTCTTAGATATCTAACTGGTCTGAAAGTAAAGGTGTCCATGGTGGCTAAGTGGTCTGAGGCACTCCTGGTATGATTCGTCTTGACCAATTTGGATATGTGAGAAGGCTTGCAAGTTGTCTCCCATGGGTTGATGGATTTTCCCATGGTGTTACTGGGTTCTTCATTGGTCAGTATCTAGTGTTTTTATGCAATATTTCTAACGAGCTTCTTAGAATGGATAGATGGAAAAATGGAAGGATGTCAAAATGTGTAATGGACAGGACTGTTTTGTGCAGTTTGGAGACTTGTACTCATGCTGTAGCAGATATAAATGAAAAGTGATTCTGACCAAGATGCCATCACCACAAAAAAGGAAGTAAAATCCTGAAAACTATATCAGTAAACATTAATTACCTGTATTTATTGACTATTTTATTTCCAGACATACTGACACACATGAGATATTATTGTTCACAGCCTTGATATAATGTTGCAAATATGAAATCAATGACATATTAAATACAAGCTCCAACTACAATATCGATATAAGATAAACCTTATTATGTACATGGTTAGACCATCTTGTATAACCATGAAGATTCTTATGTAATGGCAAATATTAGCTACAAAAAGTGACAGCTTCAAAGAGCAGTAACTATGCTACAAAGAGTGAAATCCAAGGTAACATAAAAGAAGCACTTATAAATCAATAATGACAGAAAAAAAAATCAAAAAAGCTGGATAAATCTTGAACAAATCAGTGAAATGACACTACAACCTAATTAGGTCATTTACATAATCCAATAGAGGAGATCTATTACTTGAAGTAGATAAGAGGAAATATTTCACGAGCGAAGTGGAAACATTGTTACAATTAGTGAAGCCACAAGTGACTAAAGCTGTCAAAAGTTTAGATTTTTTTTACTGGGTATCCAGTGATACTAATGATCGGTTACCCAGGTACCTGATCAAAGGAAAATTGTATTAAATGTGTACAAACCTGAAGTTAAGTCTACATTTTTTATAATTCACAGCATCCTATAAATTTCACTACCTAATGCCATCTGGTACAAAGTCCAAGAATTCATCCTCATTTTGTCTGATAAAGTTATGAAATCCTCCATTGTAGTTTTGTCAGTCGTAGTGGTCTTTTAATCATATAACCCAACTCCCTTTCCTTGGCCTCACTGTCATATGTGGAAGCTGATTTAGAGACTGAGCTTGACCTCAATCATACGATTTGTGAAATATATTCAGGGTTGCATCTGAACACGTACGTTGTGCAGCAATATAAAATAACCAGCCTCTGTTACTTGCCATTGTACCACACTTGCAATGCAATGAAATCGTCAACTTGAAAACAAAGTGAGTGCCGTCTTAATGAGAACTGGCAGAAAACTTGAATGTGGTAAAAGGGATACCACATGGCTCATTGTATTATCCAGTTATTATCAATGGGTGAGTACACTGACACCAGTGGCATCTGTGAGAGTGACAAAAAAAATGTTTCCACTTCACAAGTGAAATATTATTTCTTTATAGCTTCTAAAAAAAGTTGAGATTTCCTTAATATTATATAGCTTTTCAAAGACGAAAGCCATTGATTTGCATGGTTTTTCTCCCTTTTGTGCCAGTTCAATTAACAGCTGGATTATTACATTGATGATAAAGGTTCCTAAATTTTACAACAATTTTGGGACAGATACATACATGCCAACCCCTGACGAGGAAAAAGTGTAATCCAAGTGGTCAAAAAGAGGAATCCAAGCAGAAAAAGAGTAATCCACATATAACATACTACAATTACAATTAACAATGATTTATTTGCTTTTCTCGTCTTTTATCATTCATTAATGGTTCAAGTGTTCATATGTAGCACTTTAGCTTTAGAAAGCAACAGATTGTCATGTTGCATTTCAAAACATTTTGTACCAGCTGAGGCCATGAATGTTTTGCATACCAGTAGAGCACTCATTACTGGGTTACTTAGCCTGGACCTGAATTCAGTTTTATTTTTGTTAATAACACTGAACAATCTCTCACAGTCAGCATTAGAATGGTAAAGAACCAATATTCCTTTCATAACCTGACAAAGAAGAGGAAATTTATTTCTTCCAGTGATAGAGTCTTTTAGCTGGGAAATAAGGTGCCATTGCACATCAACTCTATCTGCATTAAGTATATTGTCAGGTAGAATCCCAACTTGATACTTCAGGAATTCTTCTTCCAGATGATCCAAGTTAGACAAGGGTGGCAATAGAAAGGGATATCTCTTGACAAAGAATCTAACACTTTTGAAGCTTTTTGACTGTCTCTCATTTACATAAGCAACTGAAGCATTTAAAAGCAGTTCATCTCCATATGGGAATTTATGGAGCATGTAATCACAGGAAGAGTAGAATTGTGTTCTATGAATTCTCTTGCTTCTGCACCAATAGCTAGATCTTCATTATCTTTCTGGTTTGCATGGTCATGAAAGTCAATATCAGTTAAAAGTTTGGCTGATGCGATGATTTCTGGCTTAATAAACCTTATTAGCAAATCTGACAACTGGTTTGACAGAATCTTGTGCATAATATGAATGCATGGTTCTTCTTTCTGCAAGACATTTGCTGCATCAAACAATGGAATGGCACTCTTCATAAACAAGCAGTACAGTTTTGTAACTGGATCATTAAGCTTTTTGTAAACCATCTCACATGCTAGTTTTGCCCTTGGAAGTATGAGAAGATCCAGTATGCTTTTTAACAGATTCATACTCTGAAGAACCTGATCCAGATGGCTGATGAAATTTTATGTCAAAAGATTTATCTTTCACAGTCATGGTCTGAGCCTGGAGGCCCTCTAGCTGGATAGATAGAGGCCTCTCAAATAAAAATTCCATGGATTTAAATTTCTTTCTTTCTGCTACACCAATCTTTTTATTGTTAGTATGTCTGTCTATACTTTCATCTCTTGTTCTCTTCTGACTTGCAATAACAGATTCTGCTTTTGTACCACTCTTCTTCACTTTTCCACCATGTTTTCTCTGTGCAGATTCACTTTCAGTTTGAAAGAATGCTTGTAATGCATCCCAAAGCTCAAGTAAATGGCTAACACATTTGCCAAGGGATAACCATCTTGTACACACATGCTTTATAACTTTATAGTCTTCAAGATCAAACTGATCTTGTAACAACTTTAGAGCCTGTTTCCTTTTACTATTTTTCTCCAAATAATAGTAGATATCTATTAATAAATGGCCAATATCTACTTCTAATTTATCAGCAGCCTTACCAGCAGCAAGGTGCATCAAATGACAGGGGCAACCTGTTATGAACACTGATGGAGACATTTTCAAAATATAGGATGCAACTCCTTTATGAATTCCAGTCATCACTGATGCATTATCAGCTGCAAACCCCATACAGTTCTGCCAACTTATGTCATGTTTCTTCAAAACATTGTCAAGCAAATCAAAAATGTTTTGTCCAGTGGAATCTACTGTTAATTCTGGTAAAGAAAGAAGAACACTCATGACTTTGCCTTTTTCACTGTCAAAGTATCTAACACATACTGGGTACAACTTTTTAACATCATAATCACATCTCCCGTCTGTGGCAATACTAAACGGCCCAATTTTCATTGCTTCTGCAATTTTAAGTGAAGTATCTTCTGCTAGGCACCGAACAATATGAGATGATTTTGTTCTTGCACAAGCATATTTTCCCGCAATTTTCGAATCAGGAAACATCCGCTTCAACAAGGGACCAACGTCGTCTGCTACCGCTAATGGTAGTCCGTGTTCTATTAAAACCTCGGTAAATAAGAAGTTACCTTAGTATTAGAGTTCGTAAGGCGAGCTAATTCGATGTGTTTCCTTGTTTTCACGTGTTTTTCCACATCAAATTTACCACCACGACCAATGCTAAAATCGTTTCCGCAGTCTGCAATGAGCATTATGCTGTCCTAGAATGGAACGCTGTATTATGCCATTCATATATTCATCTTTGAATTTTTGGAGGACTCGTTGTTTTGCTTTTTTCTGATCCATCTGCGAAATTTTTGGGGGAAAAAATGTGCTCTAACATACACAAAGACTAGAATCCATCTTAACATCTGAAGCCATTTAGCGCCAACGATTAGACGTCACGTGATGATGCCCTCGTCGTGTTTGGAGGATTGATTACATTTTGCTTTGTTTATTATTGACTTTTTCTAACCCATCTGTGAAATTATTTAAGAGATATTTTTTGCACTCATAAACGCATTGAGAATTTTTTAATACTTTTTAGCGCAAAAAAACTTTTAGACTGGTTCTGCACTATACAAAATTAGAACAAAGAGTATGTGCATAATGATTTAAACAAAATAGAAACCAGTCTGTTCTCTCCTCACTAAGCCGCTATAAATAGAATATGAGGTCGAAAGTTTGAAAGTATCTTAGTAACATGATAGTTGCTATAAATAGAACATGAATATTAGGAAAGTCCACGGACAAGTATACTCGTATATCGTAGTTATGTAGAAGCGGGGTATTTTTTAATTAAAAATAAAACAGTATGTAAAAAATAAAGTAATGCTAATAAAAACGAAAAAATTTTTTTTTTTTGCAAGATGGATATATCGAAAAAGCGTAATCTATAAACGTTAACGCGTAACGCGGAATTTAGTGGGAAAAAGCGTAATGATTACGCCAAAAGCGTAATGGTTGGCATGTATGCAGATATATTTTACAAATTTAGCTTGTACATACGTTTCAAATTATGTATTGTGTCAAAGTAATGGTTGTATTTATATGAAAATGAAGATGTTTTTAGTTTTGTTTACACATTTCTTGTGTGGATTGATCTTGAATGAGCATCAAATTCTAATATGTATGTCTGAAAGTAAAGTCAGTCATACGCTCCAATGGAACCTGTGATTTACAACAGGCTGGGTTGTCATCTGTTGTGAAAGTTTTGAAGATGGAGACAAACACGCAAAGCAATCCACTAATTAGCCAGGCAGTTCTTAATTTTGGATATGTGATGTCATGTGGAATAAAAACCCAATGAGTGAACTACAAGAACTGTCTGGATTGCAGCAGCATATGTCACTCAACAATACTGTACATTACACTTAAGCAGCATTGCCTCTCTCGGTCTCTCACCCATCTCACACCAATTTGTCTATGTCTAGTGGTTTTTGTATAATCACACTAACAGACTTACTTCCCAGGATGTGTGGATGGATATATGAATAGAGAAAACCAAATCAAGACAGTTAGAAGCTATTGACTTGTAAATGTTTCACAATCAAAATATATTGTAATGGATGCTATCTATATTCAATGACAAGACGTTGATTTTTACTAGATACCACCAAACTTCTTTTCTAGGTATACCACCCATCCAGTCAATGTTTTGATGTCTGTCAACTGAAAAACAGAAGAAAAAATTATTTTCAAGGTAAAAAGGATCATTTGGTATAGACATTTTGCTCAGAAAGTTGTTTTTCTTAATGACAGTATTTTATTAAATGGAGTCTCTAAACAGCAAGTAAAATCCAAACTGTGGTGAAAACTTTAAGCAGCTGAAAAATGAATAGACCAACCTACAGACTCTCCACTAGATTTCTTAGACTAAAATACTGACCTAGATTCAAAGACTAACATACTGACCACTGAATTTCACACAAGTTCAAGGTGAGGAAATATTAGTTGGAAATAGTTGCCAATAGAAGAATGATTACAGACAGTATATAGATTTGAGACCAGAAAGGACATCAAGGATACTGTCATCAGCCTGGTACAATGTTTATGCTTGGGACAGATCATATTATTAGTATAGTTAACATCAAAAGGGGCACAAGTCTAGAAACAAATATAGCAAGACTACAGAATCCAAATACATGTATACTGAGAATCCAGTTTCTTCCAGTTATCAAAAGCTCTGGGACTAGTTGCACAAAGTGGGATAACTAAAAAAACACACTTGAGCATAATGGCAGGATGATATGCACCTGCTGACATTAAGTCCCATATGCTAATAAAATTCAGGGAAAATTGATCAAAAGTCACGGGACTAATTATACCCATAAGAAATATCAAAAATGGGCATAACTCTGCATTGAAGTGACACATAACATGTACATATTAACATGGTGTCAGTAATAACTGACAAGTTTCAGGCAATTCATCAACAAATGAACTAGTTGTCCACCCCACAGTGAAATCATGATAACCCAAAATGCCATAGTGCTGTGTACCATATCAGAAGTATTCAAAAAAGTCAGTTAATTTAATAAAATATTGTACCTGTATCATCATAGATGTGTTTGTATGTGCAAAAAAACTATGGACATATTTAATATTGAATGATACATGCATGTACAACAAAACTGGCAAATGAAGTGTACATAGTGTATGAGTACTTACAAGATCTTAATCTATTAATGAAAGCAATTCCTTTAAAAATGTCCATAACGAAGCATTATATGTTTTCTGTAACATTCATATTTACTGGACATGTCAAAAGGGTATAATCTTTGACCGACAATAAGCAGACAAATCAGACAAAGATTTTAAAGGTTACTTTGTATATAATCTTGAAAAATATTTTAAACTAAAATTCATATGGAAGGTCAGGGGTACTGTAATGTACTTAAGATCAACAATTCAAAAGGTGTTTATAACAATGTATGGATTTCATTGGCAGAGTGATCTCCATGAAAACTGTGATCTCCCAAAGAAAAATAACAGAGTCATTCTCTAAAAGTCAAAGGAAAACATATTGCTTATAACTATCATTTTGAACTACTGCAGAACAAAAACAGGTAGTATGCTATTTATCATAGCAAAATTCCTCTACCCCCACAGTCTAAATGGTTCTAGTTCCAGTCAATAGATGTAGTTTAGCATTACAACGACAACTGGTTTGTGTATATTTGAGTGATTTATAGATGCTGCCTTCTGCATTTCTGACTCGAAAAAAAGGAATTAACATAAAGGTGTGGGAGGCTATGTGGCAATAACTTAAGTTGCTTCTAATAATTTGATCAATAAATTTGTTTCAACAGATGTGTGTGGAAATGTTCATTGAGCAGGCATTGGCGGTCTATTGTTTTCCCTTAAATTGGTAGGTAAATTATTTAATTTATAAATCTGGGTGAGAAACATTTTTTTTAATAACTATTGCATTGTTTGGTATTCAAATATATTTGCCAGATGACTAAGCAGACATCTATTGTTTACCAAGAACTAAACAAAAATTATCCACAAGATGCATTGAAGAAAAACAAAAAGAAGACTTAAAGACATTACTATTGATGGCTTAATAATAATTGGATTAACAATTATGAGGTTTTTAAGGGCTAACATGTTTCAAAAATAACCAAGCAGCAACGAAATTCTTTTTTCTTTTAGAAACATATCTTGCCAAATTATTAATGCAAACTTGTCTATTTTGGTACTAAATCATTGGAGTATTTCAAGAATTATTTATTTATTTTTCAAGAATTTATTTACAACATCTTATCATCAACATAACACCATTTACATCTCCCGTTGATTGGGAAGCTTCATATTTTCCTGTTACCAACATCTTACCATTTTATATTTAACTATTGTTTTTTTATATATATCGCTGGTCGATGTTAAACCTTTCTTGTTTTTGAACATGTAACGTATTGTATGGCGCTAAATAGCCTAAAAGTGCTGGTGCGCCGTTAAAATTCAAGTAAACAAACAAACAAACAAGAATTTAGTGAAAATACTTCAAAGTTTTAGTAGCCATGCCTTAACTACTATAACCAAATTTGCACTATAATAAAAGCACATTATAATGGAGTTTCACTGTACACAGCAAAATTTCAAATGGGGCATAACTCTGGAAAACACAACTTTGGAAAACACCTTCAAGCATGACAATAGAACAATGTGTAAGTTGACTCCATTTGAGTAACAAACTGTTAAATTTCAACACAGCCCAGAGAGAGAGAGAGGAGAGAGGCAGGAGTAGTTGTACACACAAGAAAAATGATACATCCATGTATATATTATGTTGAGACTGATGGACAAGCCAAAATTGATATGCTATGTTTATATTAATGTTGGTGGCATATTGAATATTCACTTGCCTCCTTGACGTCTTCATTTTGTATATCAAGGCCAAACACACTGACTAGAGTAATGTTTCCTGTAAAGGGGTATCCAGTGGGGACCTTCATTGTGATGATAATACTGCCACTACGTCCAACAAGAACCCTTAAACACCCCTCCTCTTGAATCCAATCAACAGCATGACTGAAATAACAAGATATAAACATTTTATTACTGCATATAAAGATGCGGGTACAGTAGGAATCGTTATTGTGGATATATACATCCATAGCATTTGAGTAAACTTTAAAAGGACCAGTGAGAAAACAATAGATCTATGTCAGCTTAACATCATTCACCTGGTTAAATAACTAAATGGTTGACCATTTCACAATGTAGTATTCTAAATTAGAGAAAAATGTCTATAAAACTATATTTATCTATAAATTTTAAATATTTTTCAGCAGCCTGATAAATTTTTTCTCCAAACATAAGAGTACAGTGAATGAGACATTAAATTCCTAAATGTATTTAACAGTCCTATATGTAGGTGACTGAAAATTGTCTGCAGAAACCAATTTTCTTTTTTAAGTACATGACCTTCACCTTAAACCATTGTACTCCAAAACTGAGAGGATTCTTTCTTACCCAAAGTATAATTCCAGGTCTGTGATGTATAATGAATGTTATTTTGTGAAAACCATCTTTATTCTATCAGTCAGTGACCTTGGCCTTTGACTTTACAACCCCAATATTGATACATTTCCAGTATGTGATATAAAACCAGTTTTGTGTAGAAAATATTTTTTTCTTTCATTTACACTGACCTTGACCTTACATTCTGAAACCAAAATTTATAGGGTTCTTTATTACCCCTAGTGCAAACCATCCACATAACATTTTCTTAATGCAAATATGGATAAGTGAAGTTACTGTATGGAAACCATTTTTCTTCTTATAGTGACATTCACCTTTTACCTTTCAAAACTAATAGCATTCTTCCTTACCCAAAAAGCAAGCCATATATAAAACCTAGCAACTGTGTATGATGAAAAACTCAGGTTAGTGTAAGAAATTTTTCTTCTTTCAGTTTCTGTAAACTTGATCTTTAAGTTTATGACCTGAAATCAATGGAGTTATTCTTACCTTGAGTGCAAACCATCGACAAAGTTCATAGATATCATTCATAATTGAAATTATCCTAGATCTTAACAATATAAACCTATAACTGGATAAAAAATACAATGGCCTTCCTCTTGATTGGCCAACCTGAGCAGAGGCCACCTGGCTTTTATGGCCATAATCCATTTGCTGACAAGATTTTATATAAAAAAATATGTCTAGGATGGCAAATCCATTAATTTTGCCAGCATATTAGTGCCACAAATGTTAATTTTAAACATCATCTACAGATAGAAATCTGACAAATATCTGTTGCTTTCTACATTCAGTACACTGACATGTATTCAAAAATGCTGATGTTACAATGAAGTTTGTTCCAACATGCTGAGACATTTACCTTTTGTGCAACATGCTGATGAGACATTGACATTAGTTCAAACATGCTGATGAGACACTGAATCTTGTTCCAATATGCTGATGAGACACTAACATTTGTTCCAACATGCTGATGAGACATTGAGATTTGTTCCAACATGCTGATGAGACATTGACATTTGTTCCAACATGCTGATGAGACATTGACATTTGTTCCAACATGCTGATGAGACATTGACATTTGTTCCAACATGCTGATGGGATATTGATATTAGTTCCAACGTGCTGATGAAACACTGACATTTGTTCCAACAAGCTGATGAGACACTGACATTTGTTCCAACATGCTGATGAAACACTGACATTTGTTCCAACATGCTGATGAAACACTGATATTTGTTCCAACATGCTGATGAAACACTGATATTTGTTCCAACATGCTGATGGGATCTTGACATGTGTTCCAACATGCTGATGAGACACTGGTGTCTGTTCCAACATGCTGATGAGATCATTTTTATTCCTGTGAACTCATTAGATGTTAAGTTTTGTCACTATGATAAGTACATAACATGATGTTCCACCTAGTCACATTATCCTGACACCAGACTGACAAGTCCTAACGCTAACATCTTAATGCTGAGCACCTAGTGAAGCAGCTGTTAGTACCACTTTTATCGATCCTTGGCACAACTCAGTCGGGGTTTGAACTCATGACCTCCTGCATTCAAGATGGATGCACTATCCACTAGGCCACCACAGCAGTCCACTTGGATGAGATATGTTTGAAACAATACTAGAGAATAACTAGTCAATCTTGTGAGAAGTTCACTATCTTTAAAATATAATTCATGTAAATTTAGTTTGTCAGTGGAATAGTTACCAAAATAGGAATAAGTTGCAGCACAAAGTGCAAAACATGGTCAGAAAGTAAAAAGCAATTTGACCAAATGAAAAGTGGTAGTCCTATATCACTGCTAAGAAATTTGACATAGAAAGATTAAAAAAATATAAGTTGTACAGTTGGCAGTTGTGTGAAAACATTATATGGGAGACAGCTATGATATTGTTCTCTTAATAAGGAAGTAGGGGTACTAATATTAGTACTACAACAGAAAATGATAGTTACAACCAGATATTTGTGCCCGATTTTATTAACAAAGTTTTCAAAAGATCTTGCATAGCATTTGATTATTATACATAATAATATAATTTTTATCACACTGTCTCCATAACATGCATGCAATATTTTAATGAAAATATTAAATACTTAAAATTAGATATGCCTTTCATACTTCATATGTAATTATTACTTACATCTGTGTGTCTAAGACCATACCAAGTTTGTCCAAAATCTAATTGAAATTTGGTCTCAAGAGTGGTAACAAACTTGACTAATCCAATTTAAGTTTACCACATAAATATGCATAGATCTGAATCATAATGAAAGTTAACCAAGATCTTGATGACACAAGACTAATTATGAGATTTCGAAAAGCACCAAGGAGAAGAGAGATGTAACAGAAATGATCTTTGGATCAAATGGTGTTGCCACAGTCAATGACTCAGCAACATTCGATTAATGTAACATCTTAAAGAAAAAAGGTTTTTTTTGGTAACATTATTAAATATAAATCAATGAAAAATATTGAAAAACATGTTGTATCCGTTGATGACCAACTGTGGACAAACAGTAATACAGAAAGCATGAACCACTGGTTAAGGTTCTGCTAAACTTTGATCAAGGAAAACCAATGAACTCATTGAAAAAATATACAAACTTCTCAATGCCCAGCTCATCAACCTTCATCGATCTCTGTAGGGGACAGGCAATTTTATTCACATCAGACATTCTCATGATATGAAATAAATATACAAGCATGGAATTAAAAATCTCAGGAAGATAAAGAAACATGACATTTTTATTATGCCATTTTTTATGACAATGTGTGCCTGTGTGAAAAGTAGCCATTTCTAGTGACAGTTTATCAGATACATTTTAAAATAATAATAAGCATTTTAGTTGAGAAGATTTTATCAGGCTTTGTATTCCTTTCTGATTTGCAATGAATTTGAAATTTATCTCCCAATTACCAGTCATGCATTTGGGAATCTGTAGTAAATCTAATATTTTTCTTTTGGTAATTTATGCAACAAACACACCCTACAACAACAGTATACATTTTTATTATCATTATTTATGACTTTTTCAGATGTTGTGTGCCTTTCTTAGGAACATAAACAGATTTATTGAGTTTGTCAACATGTTTCAATAATTAGTTAAATTAACAGTTTATAAAATAATAACAAACAATTCAAATATGACTAATCTGACTTTAACAACACCTTATTATTTTTCGAATTCAAACTTTGTTGTCCAGTCCTTTCATGCATAATTATGTTGAAATGAGTCTTTCAGTTTGGTTTATTTATATGTCAAAACAATTTACGCCATAAATATACTTATCTGATTTGACTTTGCATGACTGTCTGGTATTGTGTGGCTTTGTGAGACTTTATGTGGTTTTACCAGGTTTTGTATGATTTTGATTGATTTACTGTCATTAGAACGTATTGAAAAATTGCATTTTCTTTCAATAATCAGTCAAATTAACAATTTATAAAATAATAAACATTTTACATGATTCTGCAGATTTTGTTGTTTCTTTCTCATTATTAAAATTCAAACACTGTCAACCAATTTTCAGTTACTTAATTCAGCATAATAATGTTGAAATCGAATCTTTAAGTTTGTTTAATTTATTCATCAATATAATTACACCTTTTTAATTTGAGTTTGCACAGCTTTGTATGGCTTCATCAGGCTGAGTAGTACAGTTGAACCCGGTTATGTTGCTGGCCTAGGGGTTTGCTAAAAAGTGTCCAGATAACTGATGATCGAGATAACCGAAAACCAATATGGCGGCAATATATTAACATGTGCTTGAAATTTCTTTATGCACATGATGTGCGTTAATAAATGAGAATGTACATGAACGTGTCTTTGGTGGGTTTTTTTTTACACAACAGCGTTGCTGCGATTTTTTTGATGAAGTGATCAGCATGCTATAAAAATGTACATACATGTTTACTAACAACAAAACACATATGTGCACCAACTAACAGCAGATATTTACCAGTATACAATAAAAACCACCGCCGATTCTCGATACAAACCTTTCATTATATTCTCCAAAATTGCAAACACAAAGATCACTCACAAAATCACAAAAACGTGCGGCAGAGGGAATTGGTTCCAAATCTCGTCTGCATCTTCTTTGTCATTGCCGCATGCAGATGTGCTTGCCTGTGCTGACTGCACACTTGATACAATGTCTTCATCGGTGATCACGCCATCAGTAACGACGTCTTTGTCGATGTCTACATAATCTCTGAATTCCTGGACAGTGATGGCTAACTCCTGTGCCTCCTCTTCCAAGATAGCATCTGTAAGGCTTGACTATTCAGTAGAACCGCCAATAACCTGCATCTTTTATCTTCATATCTGCTGCGATTATCTACTTAAAGTCCAGTTTATGGTTTTTAGTTATTCTGTTTTTAGACTAAAAAACTATGTTCTATGTACCAGTTTATGGTTTTTTGTTATTCTGTTTTCATACTGACTAACTATGTTCTATGTACCAGTTTATCAAATTAGTCCTTAAGTACGTTTCTTCATATCTGCATCTGCATAAAAAAAACTCCTGTTCACAATGCTTTTTCATTAAATTTTAATTTCTGGAATTTTTTCACAATAATTCTCTAAAATTTGATATTTTTTGCGAATTCCTGAATGGCTGATGTCTGTTTATGTGGATTAAAATTTCACTGCAATGAAGAGGGATTTATAGTCTGCATTTTACAAAATAATTACTGTATATACTAGGTTAAAAGTCAATTTCAACAGTGAACTGCATAGACCCAGGTTAAGCATCACATAATGTGCAGGTCGAGACCCATTAAGTCCGTTATAAGTAATCTATAAAACAAACAACACAGATCTTGATCTGCCTCCATATTATACAACTGCATATGGGGGTCTATGCTGTCTGCACTTGGAATCAACTTATAAGTGAGTAGAGAAAGTCAATCTTTTCTTCCCATCCTTAGTGTTACACTTAATACTGAATAACTGTTGTATATATAAACTCAAACATTTCTGAAAAATCTTGACACCTTTTAAAGTGCATACTAACCTGTTGACAAGTGTCTTGATTTCCGACAACAGGGGATAATGCAGTTTCCATCTGTCTCGGACATTGTGAACCAAAGATCGGACATCGTTAGCTTCTATTGCCATGTCTATCAGATCATGGATTTCAAAGTTGTCAATGTTGGACTACAAAAAATAAATCTATGTTACATACATTAATTTCATAAGAGTTCTACTTTTTCAAATTGCAAGGAAAATTTGCTGTGGATGTGGGTGTTACCAAGATGTCTTTTACATTTATCTTGCATAGGAAAATTTATGCAAATTATATTTAAGTATTTTAGAACATTTCATGCCATTTTTATCATTTTTGTTTTACACTTGGTGATATCAGGATTTCAATTTCCCTGATTTTCAACTGAAAAAAGTTGAGAAAATGAAAGTACATTGAAATGTCTCCATATATATTTAAATGTCAGGACCTGATTAATTTTAGTAAATTTTCAATAGCTTTTCATGCTTCAATAAAAGTAATAATACCTTTTCATCACATTCTGTTATTCTTAACCTTTACAGCAATTCTATTTGATCATGAAATATATATGTAAAAGAATACAGTGGAATCAGCCTAATTCAATTTTGTCTAATTGGGATCTATACCCATTTTGGAATATCTCAGTTTGGGGATTTTAAAGTGCCAAAGTTAGTATCGGTTATGGAAAAATATATAATTGATGGTTTCAAAATTCATTTCTGCTTAGATGTTCATACTTTGCCACTCTGACAGCTATCTGCCAGTGCATTGTCTGCATTTGTATTTACATCATGTGACCTTAGCCAATCAATGTTTGTCCTTATCAGGGTTAGCCATGTTGATAGATAAGGAAACTGTTGAAATTACATGGAAAAATCCCTCTGATCACAAGATTTAGACAGAATTAAGCTGTCCTGTCAATGTTCGTGGTGTGCGTTTTTACTTTTAATCTTATTTATATATCCATACCTATGATTACATTGATCTGAATGAAATGGACAAGTGAACTTTGATGCAAATCGAGCAAGAGTACAACATAATGATGTTGCAATGAGCTATAATATGGTTATAAATAGTCCCTACCACATATATACTATATTGCACATGAAGTTAAAACAAGTTCTACATAACCAAGAACATACAATAATAAATAGCAACATTAGTTCTAATTTATTGTTTAACAAAAGTCTGACAAGAGAAATATGATTCTTTGGCTGGGAACAATGATTCCATCACTATCCTGCATCTCCACTATTTTGGTAACAAACCTCCACCGGATGGATGAAGTCACTAATTTCTGGCCTAACATCATATTTCCGGCTTTAATATTCCAAAATCATGGAAGGTATGCTAATTCATTGCCTAAACTATTCATGTGAAATTCCAGCATGCATTTAGTATAAAACATAAGACTACACATTTATAGGAGATGCAGACAGCAACTTAAGCAATGGTGGGTGCGTGGCATACATTCAGGAATGGAAGAAGTAGTTTACATGTGGTAGGTTGTTTTCAGTGACAGATAAAAATGACAAATATGCCAAAGTCTCATAGGTAAAACATCATCTCACACCTCAATGTTTAACATCAAATAATCTTCACATATTAAATGGAAAATGTTTGTGTATGTACAACTCCATTCACAATATCATAAAGGTATACAACACAGTGAACTGCCTCATGCTTTTCTGACTTTTTTTCATGTTTTTACATTATCATTATTAGTATTATTATTGAAAAAGGAATGTTATTATGTAGTTCTTAATAGTGCCTAGTATTTTGGTTTCTTGAGTTAATCACCACTAGGCATTTTGTTTCCCTTTGCTGTTTCATTACATGTGTGAAATTGCATAAAAAAGTTGGTACATGTCAACTAACCACGTGAGCAATATGAAGTCTGTTTCAGCCTTTATTTTCTTGTAACAATGATGACATAATTGAAGTGAATGTTAACCATATTTATTATTGTGTTTCTGAACCCTCTTCCCCACCAAAGACCTGAATAAAACTGCCAAAATCCTCCTCCCAAAAAGACCCCTAATAAAAAACTGCTAAAATCCCCCTCCCAAAAATGACCCAAATAAAAGCTGTCAAAATGCTGCATGAGAAGATTTGCAATCCTTCATATGCATATAACTTCATACAGAGTTACATTTGAAAAAACAAGCAATAGTTTCATTTTAGTAGCTATTGTTCTTGTTTTTCTTCAAAGAATCTATATACATCCTCCAACATTATTGACTGTCTCACATTATTACTTAACAGTTGGAAAACCATGAACAATATGACACAAGCAAAGCCAAGTGCAGCTTACAAACAGTTTGTGACATCATTAGCACGCTGACTTTATGTGATATCATGGAATTCATTGCATTGTGACACATGTACATTTTATACTATGAGGTGAAAAGAAATATTTTCTGGGATTTTATTTACAATGTCTAGCTACTCTCAGCTTATATGAAGTAATAAATATATTGACAAATTTAAAATTCAAATGTTTAGGAAATCATAAAAATGTGGTCAATAATTTGTTTCCCAAAACAAGCAAAGGACCAGTTTACAAATTACTGTACAAGTTCACTGCGCTATGTATTATCAGGGAGATTATTACTTCAGGAGTGGACCTTGTTGGAAGAAGGCACTACTGATAAAGGGAAGCTTCAGCAGTGGAGCTTGCTGGGAAAAGTCACTAATGACATAAGGAAAATACAGGAATCGAGCTAGTTAGGAGGTGCTATTGATAATGGGAAGCAGGAGTGGTGCACATATGGAGAAAATGCTATTGGGGCCGGGAAGTTTTAGGCAACTCAAGATGCAGTAGTCGCTGTTCATAATGCAGGTTATCAATTCCTTTGCAGAATGAGAATAATGATAAATCACCTTCACATCTGTCAAAACTGGATATCCAAGGTTGTTCTTTCTGAATGTCATGGTCAGAACAAGGTTAAGGTCATCTGCTGTTCCATTCAGAAACTCCAGCTGTATCTTATCAGCGCCAACTGGGTGCTCTCGGATACTATCCAAACTCTCACAGAACGACAAGTAAGATTTGCATCTGTGAGAAAAAAATTGAAATTTGCAAGTCATTAGGCAACTAAATTCAAATCTTACTTCCTAAATTGGTAAAAAAAAATATATTGTTCCTCTTCATGGACCTCTATAAGTTTATCTGCATAATGAAGTAGATGGTTATGATCGACCTGTGCAGTATTTGCTTTTACATTTGGGTGTCACCAAAAGAGCTAGGATATGATAAAACAATGGATAAATAGTTCATCATGGGTCGACTATTCAAATTAAGTGTGTATTCAGCTAAAAGATTTGCTTCACCTTGACATTTTGGTAAAACTTTATTCAAGAACATTGTATTCCACTATAAAATCACAAGCCAACTTTGAAATGGATGACGTGCAAGGTCTTACTACTGTGCCTTAAGATTATTAATGTTGCAAGTTTTTGGGAAAAGTAATCGCAGTTGTAACATCACATCAATGCACAGGACTAGTTACCCTATCAAGATTGTGTCATAACATGTGCCAAGCTACATGACAAAAAGCATAACAACTCTAAAAATTTGCAGCAGCAAAGTGTTTGTTTGGTGTGTGTACATTCTGTTGATGATCATAAAATTTACCAATTTTCATAGTCATCAATCAAAAACTGCAGAACTAGTTGTGCTAATGAGATTGTATCATACACTGCTACAATACAGAAAGGGCAATAACTCTAGAAAGAAAAAAAATGACGAAAAGGTATGTGTCCATATGCACACCTTCATGTCGTGACCATCAGATTCACCTACTTTCATGGCAATCTATTTAAAAGAATGGTACTAGTTGCTTAACAAGATTTGATCATACTCTGCTACAAGATAAAAAGTGCCAGAACTTGCAAGATCAAAGTACTTTCCTGGCAATCCATTAAAAATTGCAGATACTAGTTATTTTAGCAACTGATGAATGGAAGAATGTATGGACAGGAGTATTAGGATTACATTATAATCCTGCCCCTTTAGAAAAAAGATGTGGGACAAGTTCAATATAGAATACAGAACAGAGGGATGGATGAAGAGACATATATACCTTACCTTTATTTAAAAATTAACATTGGTCTTCACTTAAATTAAATTTTCCCATATTATTATTTTTTCAAATGCTATAACAAATTACTGCAATTGAAGAAGTAAATACAAAAGTACACAATCAACAACCATTGGATGTTCTAAACAAATGTTATGATAATGCAGTCTTTCTCTTTATTGTAGATAAACCACAGGAATTTTTTCACCCCGTTTTGTCAAAACATTTCTTATTTTCATTTATAAATTTTTCTGCTGGCAGATTTGTTTAATTATCTTGTACTGACTATACCTGTGCCTGCTGGCCACCTTTTTATTACGCATGTTCCATAAAGCAGTAATCAAACATTGCTTTCGCATTTTGCTTTTCTGTCCAGAGTTATCATTATGTACTAAAGTGCTGACATCTGTAAGGAATTAACAAAGCTGCTGTACAGTGATTAAAATGGTTGCTAATATATACCAAAAAAAATTGTGCAATTTAATTTTTATGTTGTTGTACGGTTTAATGCCATTTTCAGCACAAGATAGGCTATACACAGTGCCCAGTATAATGGTGGAGGAACTCAGGAAAGGACCACTGACCCACAAGAAGGTACCGGCATGTACCCACTTTAGCTGAGTTTGAGACTAAAACCCACGCAGACATTGATGAGATGGCAGTGATCCATTATGATGAGCGCATTTGACCACTTGACCTCTCGAGCCCCCATTCTTTTTGTAACACTATATTTTTACCAAACTATTACAACATAGTTTTTGTTAGACAAATTGTGACAATAATCTGTTTTGCCACTGAAACATGTTGCCAATATTTGGTATAGAGGTTCCCCTCTTGTAAAGTCACTCCTTTTTGGACATGAGTAATAATTACACATTTAGTAAGAAAGAATGAAATAATTTGTAATTATTTATTATATGTATTTAAAAAGATCATGCATGTTATGTTATGTAATCAATGTGGTAAAACTTGTATTAATGTTACTTAAAAATCAAAACCATCTGAAAACCTTGACAGGGTACAACATCTAGGAGTAATCATTCTCTGACAATTCCATTTTTCCAATGCTGCATAATATATAATTGATGTGGATTTGAATCTGTCTGATGTCTAATTTCTAAGCAATGATCACAAGACTTTCCCTCTTTCAAGTAATCACACTGCTTTCACCTTTACCTCAAAACTGAGAATGTCTGTCATTGCAATTTTTTCAGCAACTTATTCCGTCCTTACTTATACCACTGATAAACTAACGATAAGCAATGACACAAAATATTACAAGAGCTTAGAGGGTCCCCGAGTGACTGAGTGGTCTAAAGTGCTTTCCATTAAGGATCACTGCAATCTCACCTCTGTCTACGTGGGTTCGAGTCTCAGATTCGGCCAATGTGGGTATGTGAGAAAGCTTTCTAGTAGTTTCTCATAGGTCGGTGGTTCTTTCTGGGGGTTTTCTCAGGGTTCTTCCTCCACCATTAATACTGGCCGCCATGTATAGCCTATCGTGTGCTGAAAGATGGCTACAAAGGAAATGAGTTTGTGACATGATCAACTGAGGGGTATGAGGGGGACCACTGTAGAGTATTCATAATTCATATTACCTACATGTTTAATCTGTTGCTGCCAATATCCAGGATTGCATGCAGTTTTCTAAATCTTGATTTTTAGAAGTTTTTACAAAGATGAAATTGTTGTGCAAAAGTATTAAAAAAAATACACATAGTCCAGCAAGAATAAAGATAAAGGTTTTATTAATTTTTAGAAGAAAACTGTACTCATTCACATTTAAGATTGTTTACAGTCCACTAATTGTTCCTAGCCAAATATAACCCATACACAACAAAAGACTGGTGTTATTTTCTTATCCTGAAGTTAAATACAATGTCTCAATACAAGAAGAATTTTAAGAATTTTAGTGAAAGTGGGACTATATCTTATCTATCCTGCCAGCAGCTATCCCTCTATATATTTTTCAAATAATCTTTTTACCCTTTACTCAAGTCAACTTGATATACACTGTCTCAATGGGTTCAGCACACAAATCCCGTGAAGAGCGAGCACATAGGTCCAGTATACAAAAAAGTATGTGTTAAAATCAAGTTAGCTTGTGAGAGAGGAATCTGACCACTTTGAAACGACAGTGGTCTCACTATCTCTGCTGGGTCTTGAGAAAATTGTCTTTGATTACCTGTTAATGCTTTGTGACAAATGTGATGCATGGTGTTCCCCTTGTCTCTGTTTTTCCTGCAGTTCCAAGTTTTTCTCATGCAGTTTGTGTGTCAGGCCTTCCACATGGGATTTCAGACTTGTGACAACATCTGTGTCAATCACAGCCTGACAAGCCTTTATAGCAGCATTGCTCTGTTCCAATTTCCTCTCCTTAATAAAACAACAAATTGAAAAATGACTCCTTGGATTGACCGACTATTTAATTGGTAAATTTATTCTTAAGCAATCAATAGCCACACACAGGGAATTTCTGTATGGCATAATTTTCCTAAGTTTTGCCACTCATTACTAATCACAATAAGAGTCCCATGAAATTAATTAAATGCCATACTTGTAATTGATAGTCCTTCGATATATACCAACTTAAGACTTACTTTGGACTTATACTGAACTGATACCAAGATTAGGCACTACCTTGGACTTGTACAAAAATGTAAAGCTAGAAACAAGAGTAATAAGTTTTCAGAGCAATCTTGATAAGATTGAAGCTCATAGTAGATGGGAAAATTTGCTAATGAATGGACTTAAGGTCAGTAACTATGAGATCTGGGAAATGCAGAGCATAAGTTCATTATTTCCTTCAGGACACCCTTAAAAACCAGAATAGAAATGAGATATTGATTGTGAGAGTAAACTGACTCACTAGTTTTGATATTGGCCATGGGGTGCATAATGTGTGTGGATGCCCTTAATTAGTAAGTTCAGCCAGTACACAGACAAAGAATATGTACTTGCTACATCCTGGAAAAAGCTATGAAGGAATAGTGGATATTGTGTAACAGGATCTCACGAAGCATGGCCAAGATGAGAGAATGCATTATATGAATACATGACTGAACACAAATGTGTAAGTGAATTTGGAGTTACACGATATAATAAAATTACTGTGGGAATTATGTGTAAGACTGGAGCACGAATAAAGTGACCCACATTGCAACACATCTCCGATTGTAAGGTGCATAACATGGACTTTAAAAAATCAGACAGTGGCAGGAGAAAATCCACAGGCTAATAATAGTAAAGTCAACTTGAGTCATTATAATGTGTGCAATTCTTTGTTTACACAAAGTATACATACATAAGATAGTTGCCAAGGCTGAAAAGGACAACATGATTTAAAATCCAATAAATCATCTAATCTAAAGCTTTTAAGCTGGCATACTGAAGGACATTCTAAATATGAAGGCGATGTGCAATTTGTAAGCTTTTGTAACAGATTTGATCTTTTAGGATTTTGCAAAACAAGGGTGGGGGCGGGGGGGGACCATGAAAGTGATTTTGAGGATTGTCTTTTGGGTTATGCTAAATTCAGCAATGTGAGAAGAAAGCATGGGAAAGGAAGAAATTCTATGGGAATGTCAGTCTTTGTTAGAAAAGCAGGGCTGTGAAAAGAATCTTTGAAGATCTGAAAGACTGCCTTTTATTACTTTCAATATGGCTTTGGATATGTATGGATGCTACAAGATTTTGGCAAAAGATGATACACACTTGTATAAACAAGGACCGAGTTTTCTGTAACATCAACTTGTCTTCTTGTAATTTACTAAACCAGTTTCCAAACCTGTATTGATAGAAGCTCAAATTGTTTTTTAAATACATAAAACACGGGACAACATTTTCCCATATCAGCTCTGAGATTCAACAATTTCTACTACAAATTTTGATTAAAATGAATATCAGTTAGTTTTCTAATCCAAGTCTCCTCTGAATATTCCCATCCTATTTTTCATATTTGGACATTTAAGTTGGAGTATGGGGTCATTGCATATAACATATTTGGAATTTGCCGCCACCGTGCGGTAGCAACACATAGTAGTCGCTTACCAGAGGGTCTAGAAAAATTAAACTTATGTTTTATCAACTCACACCTGCATGAAATTGATAGAATGATTTTTCCCCCTCAGAAATGTTAAGTATTATAATTGTTGTCATTAATCCGCTGACAGACAAGACACAACTACAGTGTAGATAAAACCTGACCCAGTACTTGCCATTGGCATTACTAGTGACACAACTCCACAAATCTCAAAGGACAACATCATATGTCCAGTAGTCATGTGATATCAACAACAAACTCCTTTAAAATGTTGTTGTACAGAAATTCAATTATATTAAGTGAAAGTTAGATATTTTTTGTAAAATCCAGCACTCTGGCCAGTCTGATTTATCAGCAGAGAGCACATGTCAAGGTGGTAGTCGCATAATACAACAAAACTCCAGAAGTTGTTCTCTGAATATATAAATATGGAGAATTATGTATTTTTTATTTTTATATTTTTATTACAATAAGTATATGACTCTTATAATATTTTTTTTCTCTCTACAGCATTTGAAAATGTGGGTTTTTAGATTGGTGTACTCATGTGACTAGCAATGCAAATCGCAAGTACCTGATCACATTTCATTAATGATATAGTTCCATCTCGTCTTTCAGCAGACTAAAGACATAACAATTTTAATATTCACAATTTCTGGTAAAACAAGTCAGTGCCATCCAACCTTTTTGACACCATGGGCCACTGAAAAATGTATTTCTTAAAGACAAGGGCTGCAGCAAAAAAACTTAAAAAGCATGACTATATAGCTGCTTGAGCTCTGGTGGGCCATTTAAAATCAGTATGTGGGCTGCAGATTGGACAGCACTGAAATAAGTAATTTTCATATTAAATTCATGCATGTATCACTCAATCTAACAACATTTAAAGTTTGTACGTAGAGATACAGATAGCGAGCTGATTTTGAAATAAAAGTTTACTAGATGAATATACTCCACTATACATTTTGACTGATTCAGCAATAATGTTTATTGCAAAAGCAACGAAATGATCCATGATGTACCCTCCGAATATTATGGTTAGAACTCGATAAATTTAGCTCACAATCAGTTTAGTTACAACTTGATTATGCGATATTTTCGGGTGTCAAGTGGTAGCAGAAAATTCCCAGGTTTTCTTGACTTTCATTAATATTTGTGAAATTCAAGGACTTTTCATGGTTGTAAAAAAATAATGATTATTTCTCCTAACTTTTTCAGATTTCCCAGTAGAATATAATATGAAATACGCTTGATGTTTGCAGAAATAAGTCAACAATTTATCGAGAATGGTCAACTTAAAATAAACTATCGGTCATAACTTCATTAGAAATTATGCCTGTTATGCAGTTTACATAGGAAAACAACAATAGGTATTTTTTAGGATGACAGATACCATTCCAAATTGTACTTGAAAGGCAAAGTTTTTTAGCTATCCAAGTTTCAACACAGTAAATAAGTAGACAAGATGACTGACAGACCTAACTAAAGGCCATGATCCTAGGTCTATGGAAGCTCAACACAAGGCATTGATGAATTAGACTAATAGTTACATTACTGTGGTAATGCCTCTACAGCGAAATAATTTCGGGAGATGTTGGGTGGGTGGGTCGTTTATTCTTTATGATCTTAGCTGAATAATGCACATAGAGCAGTGAATATGAAACCTCTGTGAACAAAACTTATATAAATTAAAGATAAAGCATGGGGCACGTGTTGATTGTACCTGTTCTTTCCGGAGTCTGTTAAAATCCAGTTCCTCTACTTTAAAGGTTCCAAATTGAGCTAAAAGCGTCTCTTGTTTAGCCTTCAGAGTCTGTAGCTTCTGAAGCTAAAATTAAGAGTCATATAAATATGTGTTGATTTAATACAACAACTGTTATAATCAAATTTCATCGCCAGAAGTCAAGGTATTTGATCAAATGTGTAAAGCATGCAGATTATGAACCACTGTTAAACTGCTATGTAATGTGTGGTTACTACACTTGCATGGAAAAATATTAAGAAGTAAAATATTTATTATATACTCATTTCTTTTAAAATGTAGGACTGATTCTAATTTGAACTATGAATTTCATCTTCTGAAACAAAACATAGAGAAAATAAGATAGATCTCTTGCACAAGATATATATATATATATATATATATATATATATATATATATATATATATATATATATATTTTTGTGACAAGACATAATAATAGTGTGCCAGTATTCATAAATTGAAATGGATATACTTTTCCATTTATTTTTTTATTTATTTAATAATGAAAAAAAAAACACTGCTTAAAGAAAGCTATGTTAAATTCTGTTAATTCTTGGGGAATATACAACAACATGCAAATAGGACACAAACAAAATACCAGCAATTATTTATGTATGCGCTACAATGCAAACTTGGTAGCATATTGAATGCAGGAACATGGCAATTTTGACAATGCTGAATTTACGGTGAAAACAATGAATATTCTGTTATGTATGTGTATTATCATTCAAGATCATAGATTGCAATATCATTTAGTTAATGTTTTAAATAATAATTTGAGTCTATTGTGCAGAGACCCATTAAAAAGTTTCAAGGTTCAATTGTACTATTGATGAAGTAAATATCATGTGATTTGATTGCAGCTCAAAGGTTTTTGTAAAAAGGCCAAGCTGACCTAATTTCTGATTAGCTAGTGATTAGTAGCCAACCTTGTTTCCCAGTTCTATGGGCAATGTAAATAAGTCATTGAACTATCTTTATGTTTTAGTAACTTTTTGCATAACAGTTATCTATATCTGAGAATTAAGCATTTTTAGTAATAAAAACCAGTCTTGGAGGTTTTTCATTGAGAGGATGTATTTATTTATTATAAGTATTCATTGGAATTACTCTGAATTCATTTAAAGACATTTGGGGATTATATCATAGTGATTCTTATGTACTGTTTATACATCAATACAATACAATACAATACAGATTCTCATTTGGGATACCTTTGGAACTCAGATTACTTGATATTTTTAGACTTGATAGTACATACAACTAGAAATGTTTTAATGGAACAATTATTCACCATTACAGTAACTGAAAATGTGCCCAACCACAAACCATCATTAGATGTGATGGATGGATGGACAAATGGTAGTACATGCCTGTACCAATGTTTTCATGTGGTATTCAAACTAAAAAACAGAACAAAGTGTACTACTGCAACAAATAGTCTGGCTAATGTATCAGTTTTTAATATCACTAACTCATTACATAACTTAACATTTCATCATGAGACATTTAAATGATGTTGATATGTGGACATTTTACTACCTTATTATATAAAATCAAGCATCAATCCAATCTTACCGCAGACTCTTTTACTTTCAACAGACTGCCAGCCTGTCATTCAAACAGCATGGACTTAGTAATATCAGGAAATGGAGTTAGTAATGTCAAGAAATGGACTGTCACTACACTTACAGGTGGATAGATCATGCAAATATGGAAAGGAAAGTTACCAATGCAGAAAATCATAGTGGAAAATTTGAATATGAAATCCTGGAAATATATCCATGATAAATATCTAATTTCTACAAATGTAAAACATAATAAACCTACTCTTAACATGTGTAATAATACAACTTACTTTTTCTTCATATAAATTCACCTTGCCATTTAATTTCTTTAAGTTGGACTGCAGTAAATCATATCCTGCAAAGCATAGTTATAAGTTCCATCAACATGTATCCTCAGCTAGAGTAAAAGCATGTATTATTCATTATTTTGAAAATATCTCAACAAAGAACAACTATCCATGCAGATATATGTGAAGCTACACTCAGGCCTGGAAGATACTGTACGCTGGACTAATGCAACTGAGTATGGATGACGCTATCAAGTAAATTAGCATCTTAAGGATGGAGGGAATAGTTGAATCCACAAGTTTGTCTGCAAGTTTTCCAAGTAAAGAAATGTCTTCCATATATAGAGGATATAATGAATAAAACTAAACTGACCATTTTCAGGAAAGCTAAAAAAAAAAATAACTATTTTCTTGTGATCTGTATGATTGTCCAAAATAGATATTACACTGCTGGATTTAAATAATTCTTGAAACGTTAACCATTTTAAAAAATAATAAAAATGATAACTGATTTTTACTAACAAATTTTTTATATATCAATTATTTCTCAAAAAAATGTAAATAAAATTTTCCCCAATGTATTGTTTCCATAGATACCTCTCACTGTTCTTCTGGTTCAAAACACACAGTTTAAAAGACTGCTGTATATTGGTGAATTGGTAATTATTATTTATAAAATTGTGTACACTTTGGTTAAAACATAGGTATGATAAACATCTGTAAATATAAGGATGAATTGGGACCTTAACAAATTATATATCTTTTTAAATATGTCGATCAATTAATTTTAAAACAAAAAAATCATATTCAAGCATGTTATACCAATCAGGTCAATATGCAATATGCAGGCATTTGTGCATTAAACTGTACTCTCTATCCTTTAAATAAACAACTCCCCTAACCAAAGAACCAGGAAACCCCACATCCATTTTTAAAAAAAATACTCATGTAAGGAAAGCCATAACAATTTAAAGTCCCTGATCATTCCTCATTTACTTAATGGTGATTTGGGAGGTTAACTTTGGAAGCTATGCATTTCTTGGTGGCTTTAATGGTTTTTGAAAATAAATCACAAATATCAACTTACAGGTGAAAGAACTGAAACAAACGACCATCTTAAAATCTTCAAGTTAAAGATGGTACTGTGGGCAATGATGGAGGTACTAATACAAGCAATGAACACTGCACATTGTAATCAGATCATGTCATCCCACAAGTGAACAACCATTTGAATAAATAGCATCCAAAGAAAAAAAAAGCAATTAGTAAAGGAAACACAAGGTCAACTTCTCTCTCCACAGCCTCCTTTTATATTGAAACTGATGGGTTTTCTCCCTTTATTTAAGTAACCTGACCAGAATATCTGCTTTAATCAAATTCTGATTGCAAAACAAAACAAGGACTCTTCTAAGTTACCCAATAGTGTAATTTTTAATAGTTATGCATGATAGGCACTGGCAACAATAACAGAGCTCTTGGTGGTGAAAAAAGAATGATTCCTGAAGCTACATTTTCTGCTCAAAGAATCTATATTAAAATAAAATGAGTGTAATTATATTTGACTCACAAAATGTAGTCCTGGTCTTTAAAATACTAGTGTTCTAGTTATAACTGCCTAGAACACAATATTACTATTGACAACTGAATAAGACAGAACTGTCAATTGCCATATTATATCCATGAATCAAATTGAATGAATCTGAAATATTTTCACTATATGTAGAAGCAGTCTAACATACATTCACCCTATTTTAAATAAAGGGATAACTTTGCAGCTGACTTGGTAGAGTATTTGACTCCTAAGTTAAGGGTTATGGACTTGATACCTGCCCAAGCCAGCTGCCTCAGTGTGTCCTGGAAAAGGCACATATATCTTATTTGTTCAGCATGATGCACCACCTCAAAATACGCTAAAAGTGATTTTAAAACCAATAAAAACATACAAAACAAATTATCTGATATTAGCAAGAACAATATATACCTTCTTTAGCTGTCTCAGACAAATTTTGAATCTTTTCTTTCTCCTCTTCAATCTGCTCTTTGACCTTTTCAGAAGACTTTGTAACGTCTTTCAAAGCTTCATCTATAAAGACATTTTTAGAATGAACTGTAAGTATAGATGAAAGTATCAGATTGTTCAATTAACCAAATGTTTTATCTTTTAGCAATCTTTTAAAAATTTATACCAATAGTCTACAAAGTCTAGCTCTTAAATGAAGGCTTGAAACAGCAGCCACAAACAGATTAGCTGGCAAAATGGATATCGGTGACAGTAAAAACTCCATTACATACTCAAATCCTCAAACGCAAGACTTGTTTACTCATTCTGAAATTTTTAATAAGACCCAAATACTGCAAAAAAGTACTTTTTGTAATTTTATCACAGTGAGAGCAATGATGTCACAAAGCTACCTCAATTTCCAAAAATATATTTTGAACTTTACTTCTTCACATTCTGACATGTAACCAATCAGAAAGTACATATGTTTACTTCTGTGCTGGGATAACAAAAAAAAAAAAAAAAAAAACAATACTCTTTTTGACTTTGAAACCATAAACTAAATAAACTAATTAATTTTTAACTGACTAAATACTAATAAAAATTAATACCTTTAAAGTGACATGCATCTGCAAAACAACACAAAATCAGAGCCATGAAAGATTCATTTTGGAACAATGCAAAAAAGAAAACTACTAGGTTATGAAATCATAGCGACTTATTTCAGGACCAGTTGAAAATGTCAGAATAGTGTTGGTTGACCCCCTCCCCCCCAAAAAAAGCTGCCTTGTTTTAGCAGTGGTATTGTATACAATGCATAAGATAACTGTTGATGTTATCACATTCAGCATATTATGTATCTAGTCATCAATGTGCATATCAGCATAGTATGATATTTGTGTATAGAGTAATCGCCCATATCAAGATAGCAAATTTTTAAGTAAATTATGTTTCTCTGAGAATACTTACTCAATCACATTGTGTAAGGAATATTAGCCTGCTACCTCACAAATCCAGCATTACTAAAAGATGAAAATTGTCTTTTTCTATTTCAATAGACAAAGAGCAATAACTCTTGCCCATTACTGCCCTTTGGTACCACCATGCATTGATAGTTTTGAGCTGAGCAAGATACAAATAAGTATGCTTGCATGGAAGGGTGGTTATGAGGATTTTAAAGTGAGTGGGTAAGTATGCAGGAAAAACATAATTTACTTATAAATTTGCTTTCTCCTTTGAAACCTTTTCTCAATCATATTACACAAGGAGAATAATTAATAAGAGGAGGGGATGCTGAGCATCCAACCTCTAACTCAGGTATCCTTCTTGAGAAGAATAGCTGGATTCCCACTGCAAACAATAACCCATTCTCCTAATTAAATAAGCAACACAGCCTGGGGTTACTTGGACTGTGCCCATAACATACAAAGGCATTGATGACAACCTACATTTCTAGGATGTGGATTTGTAGAGGCCGTTCCCCTGGCTCACACGTGTTGATGACAGTAGTGAAGGTCGACAACAGGTAGGCACCCCAACCATGTGGATTGGCATAGGTACCTACTGTTATTTCCGCTTAGGGCTTCTCCAGCAGGATTCCTATGGTCAGCCAACCCGGGTTGAATCATAGAATCTCAAGTGTGATCATTATGTTTGATCAAGGGGACTTGAAAACGTTGCCATTGTGCTTACAATGTCCATGTAAAGAAGATGGTCAAGCAGGATCAAGTTCGCCGCTCTACTTAATAAACCAAGAAGTTTCTAAAACTCTTTCTGTGAAATCTAGGTCATATTGAAAATGGACTCACCAATTCGACTTATTTTCCATCCTTTGTCCATATATAAGTTGATTCGGAGTATAAGACGAGGCCAGGTCAATATCTTGGCTTCATATTTTACGCTAGTATTGGTATCATTGTATGATATTCCAACCGTGAAATTGCATTACCGATGCTAACACGTTTGTGATTTTAATTTTACTTCTGAACAAATCACTGCTATATTCGGTTATCAACTGACACAGCTGAATAAACAGTCCATGCTTGTTTTATTATAATTGAAAGCATATCCATGTTGTAGTTCATTTTATTACCTGTAGTTACGAACATAACTTATATAAACTTTCAATGACACAATCCATATATAAGTCGATTCGGAGTATAAGACGAAATCCTGACATTCAAGTCAAAAAGTATCGACTTATAGGCCAGAAAATACAGTACTTATCTCATCAAACTTAGAGGTGGACTTATGTCACTGTCTCCACCTAGAATTGGTTCATGTGACTCCAGTCAATGATGGGTCTAACCTTGCTGTAGTTTTCACAAAAAACTCGAATAAACCCAGGGGAGTGTGGTCTTTGTGCAAGTTCCACTGGCTTTTACTGAGCGACCATATCTGTTGTAGAAAGGCATCCTTCACCTGATCTGAGGGTGCATCCATAAAGAGTGATAACCCATCTATTGGTTATGGTATGGCGAGCAGCTCAGCTCAATGATCCTAGCATTCATGGCTGTCGCCTCCCAAGCGAGGCTATTGCCGGCCGTCTCTGCTGAGTATGAAAGGTGCCAATTGTCAACAACAAAGGTACAGTGACATCCTGAACCAACTCTGATGAGAATGGAGGGGAGCCGGCAAGATGTCCGCCAGTGAAAGTAGCTAAGAAAATCTCTCCCAAAATGTTGGTGATATTTACAGTTTGCAGTGTGATGTAGAGATTCATCTTTGGTCGAGCATCTATGTGAAGTTTTTTATCTTCAATCTATAGTTCCATTTCATCTGTGGATTATGTGTCTTTTGCAGAATTTGTAGTTTTGTGAAAGTTTTTTTTTGTTTTAAATGGGTCTCTTTTCTATGGTTTGTGTAACCTGGTGTTGATTTACACCTTTTGAGAAGACCCTCAAAATCATTAATCTGCACAATTTACAATACTTGCTCACAATTTCATTGAGGCAGTTTAGAATACAATAAGTGAGCTGAACTCTCTTAACTGACAAAATGAGCAATTCAAAAAAAACTGTTCAGTCTACCTTGAATAGTAGTTTTCAGAGTGCTAAGAAGGAATCCAGTAAACCACTAACAAGGTCAACTACAAGCTCTCAGTCAGGGGATTCGACTGTTACTAATGAAGAGGTGAGTTGTGTTGAATTAATCCAGAGGGATCTACTCGAAATAAAAACTAGTATTAATTTATTAGTGACCAGAGAGGAATTAGGTGGATTAGTGTCCGACATAGTATCCAAGCTGTTTGAGAAACTGAAAATCGAACTGATGAAGGAAGTGGACAAACAAATTGTTAACAAAACAAAAGAGTTAGAGGAAAAAATAGAATCAATGAACTTCGAAAATAATCAGTTAAGAGAAGAATTAGTTGATTCTAAGAAAGAATGTGAAAAACTAAAAGAAGAAATGAAAAATAATACAGATTGTTCCAAAGAAGCCATGAAGATTGCAAACCACAATGAGCAATACTCAAAGAAAAATAACATAAAAATTTTCAACTTGCCTGAATCACAAAATGAAAATGTCAGAGCAAAGTTTGCAGAGATGGTGAAGAATGTAACAGGTCATGAGGTAGATGAGAGAGATATTCTCGCAATACATCGGATCCCTGGGAAGAATGGTGTCCCTAAACCATTAATTGTGAAATTTTGGAATGCAGAATCCAAAGTTAACATCACCAAGAGGAAAAGGGATTTCAAGAACAAATGTAATGTAAGAATAGTAGAAGATGTTACTAGACAAAATATGGGTCTCATAAATAGATTAACTTCCCATCCAAAAATTGAATCTGCCTGGTACTTTAATTGCAGTGTGTATGCAAAAACAAAAGCGGGAAAAAGGTACAAATTTGACCTTTTTGACGACATTAGTGAAACACTAAATCGCAATTTATAAACAAAATGATTTTTCTCCATATTGATTTTGGATACATTTGGAGGTATAGAACTTTGTTCCAAAATTGGATATGCACAGTTTTAATTTTAATTATATATATTTAAATTAGAAAAGTGATTTTCGGAAAAGGACAAAACCTGTAAAAGGTAAGAATGTTCTTATAATCTTGTATCTAAAATTTTGAAATATGCACATTGTATTTCAATCTTGAATCGATGGACAAAAAGTATTATTTCTCAAACATACTGTATTGATGTTTATATTTACTAATTATACCAACACTCCAGCGTAGAACAGAGTTCATGTATCACTATATTGGGCAACATTATATATGTACCCAATGGTGCATGACACTGTACTACACTTATCGATTTTTTAAGCATTATGTGGTTATGTGTGTGAGAGTGTGTCCCAAGGTGTATGTGAGCATTTTTCATGATAATGGTTTTGTGATGCATGTCTATATAAGCCCTGTGAAAGTTTTACTTAAAACAAGATTTAACAATGGATAATCAAATTAAAATTTTGTCAATGAACGTTAGGGGTCTACATAGTTCTGATCTCAAAAGAAGAGATATTTTCTGCTGGGTCAAACAAAAGAAAGCATCTATTATATGTTTACAAGAGACACATAGTACAGTTGAGACTGAGAAGTATTGGGAGGCTGAATGGTGATATAAGTGTGTTTTTAGCCATAAATCTAGCAGTAGTGCTGGTGTTGCTATCCTGTTTAGAAATAATTTTGAATTTCTTATTCTTAGAAACAGATGTGATTGTCAGGGCAGATACATTCTCTTAGATTTATTAGTTAATGGACAGAGATTCACACTAGTGAATCTATATGGTCATAATGATGATAATGCTGAGTTTTTTAAAACTTTGAAAGAGGATATTATAAATTTTGAAAATTCCTCTGTTATTATTTGTGGTGACTGGAATGTTGTTCAGGACATGGAGCTTGACTCTTATAATATCTTGCATGATAAACACTCCATGGCCCGAGCAGCAGTTCAGGACATCAAGAATCAACTAGATTTACTGGATCCTTGGAGAACAGTCAATCCTGACAGTAGAGTATTTACTTGGCATCAGGCAAGCCCTGTGAAACAGAGTAGACTGGACTATTTTTTAATCTCTGAGGACATGTTTTCAAATTGTATAGACGCCTCTATTATTCCTGGCTATAAAACAGATCATTCAGCAATAACACTCAAATTGTCTATATCTGCAGCACCGAGAGGTCCTGGATACTGGAAATTCGATTCAAAGCTATTAAAGCAAAATGAATATATTAAATTGGTAAAAAAATGTATAACTAAAACAGTAGAAGAATATTATTGTGAAGGTGATAAGAAAAACCCACTTCAGGTGAAACTAACATGTAATGATCAATTGTTTTTTGAAATCCTTAAAATGATAATAAGATCAGAATCTATTATGTATTCACAAGCTAAAGCAAAACAGGAAAAACAAAATCTCAGGAAAATGGAAGCTGAAATAAATACCTTACATGCTTTAGTGAATCAAAATAATAACCCCACTACGATGAAAGAATTGAACAAAAAACAAGCGGAGTTAGAAGAAATGAGGAAAAAAGAGGTGGAAGGTATAATGTTAAGATATAAGGCACGATGGTATGAATCTGGTGAAAAAAATTCTAAATATTTTCTTAATCTCGAAAAGAGAAATTACACAAACAAAACAATAAAAGAGTTAACTAAGGAAGATGGAACAAAGGTAACAGATTCAAAAGAAATATTAAATCAACTGAAAGACTTTTATGAAAAATTATACCAAAGTAAAAACAAATGTAACTTTCAAACGCTTAACCACTTTTTTAACCATGATAAAAAACTCTCAGATTTTGAAAGAAGTTCATGTGAAGGTAAGTTAACGTTTGAGGAATGTGGTTTAGCACTAAAAAATATGAAAAATGAAACTAGCCCTGGTTCTGATGGATTTACGGTAGAATTTTACAAATTCTTTTGGAAAGACCTAGGCGGTTTTCTCTTTAGGTCTCTAAATACTGGATATGATATGAATCATTTTTCAGAATTTCAGTCTCAGGGGATCATAACGTGCATTCCAAAAGAAGATAAAGACAGGAAATTTATAAAAAATTGGAGACCAATCTCTCTACTTAATGTGGATTACAAGATTGCTTCAGCGTCAATTGCTAATAGGGTCAAAAAAGTACTCCCGTTTATCATCAGTGACACCCAAAAGGGTTTTATGAAAGGGAGATTCATTGGTGAAAATACAAGATTGTTGTATAACCTGATGCAATACCTTGAGGAAAAAAATGAATTTGGTCTTCTCCTATTGATAGACTTTGAAAAAGCATTTGACTCAGTTGAATGGGACTTTCTAGAAGCTGCTCTGAAGTCTTTTAACTTTGGGGAATCAATTTGTCACTGGTTCAGGCTATTTTGCAATAAATCAAAAAGTTGTGTTATTAATAATGGACATTTATCCCCATTCTTTAATTTGGAGAGAGGTTGTTGCCAGGGAGACCCCTTATCACCCTATTTTTTTATAATAGGAATTGAACTTCTTGCAACAGAACTAAAGAAAAACACAGATGTTACAGGCATTTTTTATAATGAAATGGAGTTTAAAATAGGGCAGTACGCTGATGATGCTTTTCTATTATTAGATGGTTCTCATTTGTCCTTGAGGACAACCATGCAGATTTTAAATGATTTTGCTTTGGTGTCAGGTCTGCACTGCAATGTTTTAAAATCGAAAGCAATTTGGATTGGAAACAAAAAATATTCTAATGAAAAAATATGTCCAGAAATTGATATTAACTGGTCAATGTCTAATTTTAGATTGCTGGGAGTATATTTCTCTTTGAACTTGGAGGATATGGTAGAGCTTAATTATTCGATGAAGTTAAAGGAAGTTAAGAAACTGCTTGGCTGGTGGAGTAGAAGAAATTTATCCATTATTGGAAAAATTACTTTGATAAAGTCCTTGCTTTTGCCTAAATTCATTCATCTTTTTGCAGCTTTGCCAAATCCTCCACCCCATATAGAAAAGGAACTGAATGCATTATTTTTCCAGTTTATTTGGGGCAGTAAAACTGAGAGAGTTAAACGAGACACACTTATAGCTTCTTTTGAGGAAGGGGGGTTAAATATGATTCACTTGCATTCATTTGTGTGTTATATAAAACTTACCTGGATTAGGCGCCTCTTAATAAACGAAGATGGCTTATGGCAAAAACTGGTTTCTGAACAAATATTTGGAAAATTTGGAGGTATGCTGTTACTTTCATTAGGAAAAACTAAACTAAAAGTAATCTCTAAATTAATTAAAAATATTTTTTGGTGTGATGTTATTTATGCGTTATCTCAATGGAAAAATGAACCATCTACTGTCAATGAATACTTGTCTCAAGATATTCTTAATTTAGTGACTGTAGATAATTTTAAATCATACACAAGGTGGAGAACAAATGGTATTATAATTATTAAACATCTTTTTGATGCACAAGGGTCTCTATTAAGTTTTGATGAAATAAAACAAAAAACAAAAACAAATAATTTCATACAGTACTTTGCTCTTATTTCAAAGATCTCTGTGATGTGGAAAAAGAAAATTAAAACTTTCTATGCAAGTGGAAATAGTTTTCTTGTAGCTTTGGACAAAACATCTCTCCTTAGGGTAAGAGCAAAGAATAAATTTATCTATAAAGACCTGATAAGAACCAAAATAATAAAGCCAAATGGTAAACAGGAAACTTGGTCCAGACAGCTAGAGTGTGCGATCGGTACAAATGAATGGACCAACTCTTTTGTTTCGGCTAGATTTTGTACAAAAGACACAAAACTGATTAGCTTTAACTTTAGATTTCTCCACAGAAATATTACCACAAACCAGTTTCTAAAAAAGATTAATCTAAGTGATAATGATAAATGTACCTTTTGTAATGAGGGAATAGAAGAAATTGAGCACTTATTTTATGACTGTTTAGTTACTGAAAACTTTTGGAAACTGTTGGTAGAATGGATCCAAACTTATGACCCAAATTTTCGAATTACACGAAAAGATGTCTTTATAGGAAATAACAACTTTGACGATCTTATTAACTTCCTAATTTTGCTTGCAAAATATGTTATATACAGATCACGTTGTGCATCAAAAAGCCCAAATCTTGCCTATTATAAAAATTGTGTTTTATCATATAAAACGCTGGAAAAATATGTCGCCAAAGTGAATAACAGCAGTGACGTGTTTAAAAGAAAGTGGACCCTATTATCAACTTTTGGTACATGAATTATTATTATTATTACTACTATTTTTACTTTTAAAATTTATATATTTATTATTATTATTTTTTTTTTTTTTTTTTTTAAATGCAATTTCATGCATCTTGGGGTTTGTATGCGAGTATGACTTTGTGTACAATAATTGTGATTGTAAGTAAGTGTCTGTGTGTGTATGTGTGTGTGTGTTGTGTAGGGAACACATGTAGAGATCAGGACACAAAAGAATTTAAGATCATGCCCCATACGCCAGGTCAGGTGGTGATGTAGGGGAATATGTAAAATCCTGATACCTTGTGTTCAATAAAAAAAAAAAAAAAAAAAAAAAAAAAAAAAAAAAAAAAAAAAAAAACTGATGAGAATGAAGCACATTTGTTCACCTTATAAAACATGAGTGGATATATGAACAGTTACTATATTCTTGTCAAGTGCAGAAAGATCAGCACTGAAGGTGTATGTCATCATAGGTCCGTCTCTTCATCATCATTGAGATCTACCAATTCTTTAGTATAGCGATAAAGAGGAGAGGACATTCTGACAAAGCCAAACACCCTATAAATGTCCTCAATGGCAGTTTGAAAGCTAAACTTCAATCCATTCCAGGGATGGATCTGAGTAAGATGTGAAGGATGGTGAATTTAAAGGAGTTCTGTCACACACTGTGAGTCTAAGGTTCAATTGGGTTTACTTGCAGCTCTGGAGAAGACATACCAGGCGGTATGAAGACTCAGTTCTATCCCTATGAAAATGTTATAGAAGTCCGACACTGCTAAGACTACCAGCTAATTTGAAAATAGTCAACCTGGAAGCTGGTGGTATAGAAGACAGTCCAGCTAAAACTGGTACTCTCTTTCATAGAGAGGGCATGGCACTGACAGCATGGTTAGATGGAAGGATGTCACTTTGATCCCAATAAAATCATAGCTGGCTGGACTGATACAGCAAAAAGATCTCCATGTTGGAACAGCTTGACAGACAGTGACAGTGCAGTTTTATTATGCATTAGATCCAATGGATCTAGTACAAACCCTATGCATCCAGACCTAAAGACCCTGATTGGATATGCAGAGTGACTTATGCCCAACCGGATGCCTAAAATTGGGGAACACTGCCCCAATGAGTTGGAGTTGGCTGAGCCAAAAGGTCTCTCATGCTGGACAGTCTGTGATAGCTGTCTGGCCGATGAAGGTGCAATGGTAAAAGGAGGTATATCCAATTGATTTGATATGAACCCCAGGCCCGAAGCCTAACTAGCTAATATGGTAGCCCATAGATTGTGCATACTTAGTATAAACAAAACAAGAATTATAGTAGAAGTCCGACATTTTAAGTTGCATCATTTGCATTTAAATGACATTCTGTTTAGATGACACAAGAGAAAGCAAAGTATAAATTCGTAATTCAACAAGTTGCTAACTCCCTACAATAAATAGATTTTCTGTTACTAAAGAAGGAATAGAGAAAGTATTGCATTCAAAACTTATAGACTATACTTTTAAGATATGCATCTCAAGTATTTTGTTGACCATTCTATAGAAACTACACAAAAAGAGAAATACAAAGCATTGATTAGCACTGTAGTATAACTTACTAATACCAACAGTTTCAAACAGAAAAGTAAAAAAAGTCGCGCTAACTTGTAATGACCTTGCAGAGGTCAACAAGTGTGGTGTGATGTGGTCTTAAAAAGACAAAGTTCCTAAAGGTGACAAAATCAAACAAATTTGGCAGAAATTGTTAACAGAAATAAACCTGCTTAAATGATTAATCCACACCCAAAAAGGAACTTTGGATGAGTCAATTAGAGCACAATAATGGCTTAGATTGTCAGAGGATAAACTGGATGATGCTTTCCATTACAGCAGCAAAGCTTAAACTTGTGATACCTGGCGGTGCCAAGGAGAGATAATGGGCAAGAGTTATTACCCTTTGTCCATTTTGTTTGGAGAATATGACAATTTTCGTCTTTAATGAGGGCTGGATTCACGAGGTAGCAGGCTAATATTCTTAATGTAATGTGATTGAGGAATGTATTCGTAGGAAAAATTAAAAAATAAATCTGCAAAGAAAGAGACATATATTAACTGTATGTACACTTTTCAGGAAAGGAATTAATGGTTGTATGCGTAAAACTAAATGAGACCATTGTTGAGACAATGCTGCCAAAACAGCATCTCTGATATAATTCAAAGAATAACATGAAATTCTCTCTTATCCTCACCAGCTTGTTTGACTGAAGGCCATGTCTTTGGGTCTTTGCCAAGGTATTCCAGGAATCTTCTCATTTGATCATGGTGCATCATACTGCTCTTCGACTCAGATTTTCTCTGTAAATGAAGCAAAACCACCATTAGATTTATTACTACAAATGAAAAACACTTAAAATGCTTGACAAATTACTATAAAAAAGGAACAAACATTTGAAAGCAGGAATACTATTATGGACACATAATATACCCAACCTGTGTTTAATAGTACCATTGTTGACACAGTATATATCAACTCCATATTTAATAGAATCAATGTTGACACATATGCCCATCCTCCATTATTGACACATTATATACCCACCCCATGTTTAACAGTACATGTAATACTGTTGACACATTATATACCCACACAGTGTTTAATAGCACCATTGTTGACACAGTATATATCAACTCCTTGTTTAATAGTATCAATGTTGACACATTTATATATCCATGCATGTTTAATAGTACTACTGTTGACACATTTTATACCCAACCTGTGTTTAACTGTACCATTATTGACACATTATACACCAATCCTACCATTATTGACACATTATATGTTTAATAGTACCATTGTTGACACATTATATACCACTCCTACCAGTATGTACCCGTCCAATTTTGTAATAGTCCTCAAAATACGCACTAACAGTTTGGTTGACTTGGGAGATCACAAACTAAAGGGTCTCAGTGACACTGACCTTTGGTCAAGGTATCAGATCTTGACATGAAATTAAATTAAAGAAAGTCTTTTCTTATTAGACTTACTTTCGGTAAAAAAAATTGATTTAGAACAAAAATTATTCTGCAAAATCCATTTATCTTACAGCGACTCTGACTCAGATCTTTTTATCCCAAGATCAATAAACTTCTTCCATACCATGCAAGCCATCCTCAAACTTTGGTCAAGGTACTAAATTTATTATGCAAAGTAAGTTTTCTTTTAGTCAACACTGACCTATAGTAGTAATGTTTAAATGGGGGTTGACTCCATTTGTAATGTTTTTAGCAATTTGCAATGCAGAAGGCTATGCCTGACCCTCCTAACCATACATGGGAGTTTGATTACACATCCAATATTTAAAACAAAAAGCAATATGTAGGCAAGGCAACCATCCGCTCCCTGCCAGGACACCCCTTTCCTTTTTTGGTGACTAGCATTGTCTTGGCAGTGTACATAGGCTGGCTGCCCGCCAACACATAATTAGAAACATGGGTTTTCTATGCTATACCACCACTGAGTGGATGCAAATACTTTAACAAATATTATTCTGTATGTGCAAAAATGATACCAAGATGTTATCATGCTCCTGATCTGCTTCAACCATCGGCACCTACTAACTATGCAAACTCATGTGGATAGCATGGACAATTTGGAATAATTAGAAGTAAAGGTTAAAAATGATTTAGAAAGGCCCAGGCCATGCAAAACTCCAAATATGTACATTACAGTAGCGTTAAGAAAGAAATGACACTCCATGTACAGTTTCAAAATCTTAAGCTATCCATAGACACATGATAAATTTGTATCTTTCTACAAGAAATGTCAATAATAAACAATTGTGACCTCAACTGTACATCATTCTCTAGGGTTCATCTCCACCTCCCCCACAAAAATGCTTTCATGGGGAAAGTCTGTTGAAAATTCACTGCTGAAAACAAGAGACACTGCCTTTAAACAAACTCTGACCAAAGCTGATGTTGGATGAACTTTATGACTGCTACGTGTATGTCTTACATGTTGTTGTTGGAACAAAAAAATATAGAAAGAAAATAAATCAAACTTTTTTATGTGTGTAATTTGTTAGAAATATGCAACATTTAAATACAATTTTTTAGCCTCAGATAACTACACCATGTACAATGTGACCCACCATCCACCAACACAGTCAAGATAGATTCTAACACTAGATGGAACAGGTTACTGATTTACCAAAAAAAAAACATCAATGCTATTTATCTGTTTTAAAACTAAATGAAATTCCTACAATATTTCAAACTTAACAGAGTATTTTTTAAAAGAAAAGTCAAATTGCAATCACCCTCAAGAAAAAGATGACTTTTCTAACATACACGTGACCCTCCTGGTATCTTTCCTCATAAAATCTGGGATTTCCCTTGTCCTTCCCATCACTCACTGAAATCCCATGTGTATTCAAAATTAAATCTACAAAAAAAGTCAGAAACTATTTTTATTCTTTTTTTCACACCTTGCTTCCAAGGTTGTATATTTATGACAAAATAATCATTGTACATGTATTATATTTTTTTTGTACGTGACAGCCTATAAATCTGCTAGGAATAGCCTGAGAATGGAAAGCTACTGGCATGCTGAAATGAAGCGAGAAGGCAATGATCTGTTAAGATAAAAACCTTATACCATTTGGCACCTCCCAGGCCATTCTAATTGTTGAGATCAGCAAATAATTTGTTAAAAAGTTTTAATTTTTGTCCATTGCATGCTAAATATTGTTTAAATGAAAATCCTCCTGATCTGAATTAAAAATTCTGACATATTGCAAATCTCCTGATCTGTGCAAATCTGACCTCTATGTTCTGTTACATGTATTTTCCAAGTTTTTTTGCAAGCTCTGAACTGTTTCGGCAAAGGTCTGTCACATTACAGTGCATTTTTGTTGCTGCACAGTAACTGTGGAATGGATACTATTTTGAAGTCAATGTGCTAAAATACAATGTGGAATGGAGGTCATTTGATGAATGGAAGGAAATTTGGCCAATAGGAAAGAAAAATCAGATGCTCTAGATATTTCAATAAAGTTTAAAGTGATGTTGGAATATTTACATCATCCACTTCACAACAGAAATGAAAACCTGGGTAGTTTTAGTTTCATGCTGAGGAGTTCGGAATGTGACTTTCCCAGTGACAGAGCACAGCATCAAACCCACAACCCTTGGATTATGAGTCTTGTGCTCTACCAACTCAGCTAATAGGTCTTCCTAACTTGTACAGTAATATCAGTCTTGTGGAATGAAGTGTAAATAATTTAGTTTACATATACTTAATAAATAGAAATGAAGCTGACATTTCATTCAGATAAGATTTAAATAAACAAAAGTACACATCAACTGCCTTTTACAACTGAAACTTTATTTTTGTAAGATCAAATAAAGACATGTACTTTTATCATATCAGACCTAATAGATGAATTTCCCATTCAGGAATGAAATTATTTGATTTATCTTTTGGATAAAGATATATTTATTATCACTTGTGTAAAACTATTTTTCTATTTGACTTAAATTTCTTTACTTCTTGAGTGTAGACTTTTGGCTTTAACCAAATTTATCTCTGTGTTGTCCTCTGTTTAGCATACTCACATAATGTGCCAAGCACAAGTGTACTATTTGTAAGGTGTACATTTTATTCAAAATATGCTGAATATATAACATAATCAGTTCAAACAATGTACTGCAAAATAGTATTATCAGTAAATAAAGAGTTACTGGTGATTCAAATGTATTAATTAATGGTGGCTGATTTTATGGGTGCTAGTGGTCATTACCAAAAACCATAATTTTTAATACTCAACTCAAAATGGGTTTGGCTTGGTGCTATATGTCAAAGCAACACAAGTCTGCTATTTTAGTGCTAAGCCAATTAGATCAAATTACCATGCCTAAAGACACACCACAATAGCTGACCAAAGCTGGTCTAATGGTAGGAGTTGAACTTTTGATTCTGAATCTAACATGCTAACCAGATAGTCACTTTGTCCTGCATATGACAATGACATGAATTCATACATAAGAAAGCCCATTTTTGGCAGAATGTCAAAAACATGCACAGAAATAATACAAAATAATAGTCTTGCCTTTAGGAATATTATAATCCAAAAAATTAAAAGTTAATAAATGTCTCCATTTTTGTCTAGCAAGATGCTACCTTCTTGTTTACCTTTAAAAGTTCTTTCTTCTGTTCTCCTGTCTCTTTTGCAAAGCCATCCTGAACCTCTACAAATTTCTTGTTCTGAAAGTTCTCCAGCACCCTGAAAATATGCAAAAGACGTAGTGTTTAATTGTGCCTTGGAATCTTAGAATCAGGGTTTGGAATTAAATTTGAAAGTAACCGTGCCATGAAGACGCTTTTGATACAAAATATCAGCACATATATCACTTGCCTTAAAAATCTTTGCTCAGCCCTGGTCATATTCCATTTCATTTATGTGCTGAATATAGTAACATACAAGTGTATTTCAAATGCAGACTTTGGTGGCAGATGTGGGTCTACATAGTTTGTTAGGAGTAATCTACAGAACAAACAGCATAGAATGATCTAGTTGTTTGCAGTTATACTTAACTTACAAGTATATAGTATGTCATACAATATACATGTGTTGTGTGTTGGGGTTTTTCAGGAATGCACCAAACATATTCAGTTATGCCACTCTGAGGTGCCCATTTTGTTCTCTTTTTATGCACAAGAGGAAAATGAACACAGAAATTAAAGGTGACACCAATTTACTATTTATTTTGCCACAAGGAAACACAATGTAATCTACACACATACACTGTGAAGACAGGTTTCAAGTTTTAATCAAGAATGTACCCTTGAGTCAGTGACTTATTTTTCATCTTTGATCACATAAAAAGACCTAAGCAACACAAAAAAAATGAAAAGAAAAAGAAATAAAATAAAAGCTCATGCTGTTGATTTTTGAATCAAGTGAACTCTTGAACAAAGTATCAAAAGACAATCAATTTAATTGACTGATTATGTCATAATGATTCTGATTAGCTTGGGTGCCAAATGAAAGCACACAGTGGATCACTGACATAATATGCAAAGTAGAAAATATTACATCTTCAGCAAAATTATTTCCAAAGTAGCGAGGATAAAATGCTGATGCCAATGTCCAAAATAAAATCTAGAGAGGAATGGTTACTCAAGGATGGATTTTCAAATTCCAGTATGGAAGGCTGATAAAAGTGGAGGCTGATAATGACAGGCTTTCTGATCATGCATTTATTAATTTGTACAATAAATATTCACTTTTCCATTCTTTACTTTGTACAGTCAATTATGAGTCAGCTGAAAGGACTGTGTTTCCTTGTTAACTAAAATAACAAAGTCCTGAACAGCTTATGCAGTATTTTATCACAATAATATTGTCTAAAATCACATTCTGTGATCCGACTCCTTATTGACTGAATCAAATCATATGAAGGTTTGGAAACTTTAATATATATCATAGAATGAATAAATCCACAGAATGAGATCATTTCTTCAATAAACATGTAAAAGTAGTTGAGTGTGTATGTGTGATTTGGAATTTTACTATAGTTTGTAAAAAAAAATCAGTCATATCACTATAATGTCTGCAGTGTAGCAGTTGATAGTGATGTCTAGCACTGGTACATCATGCCACAGACATTTAGAATTTTAGTACATGGTCTCACCTAGTCACATTATCCTGACACCAGACTGACCAGTCTTAACACTAACCTCTGACTGCTGAACGTCAAGTGAGGCAGCTGTTAGTACCATTTGTAAGTCTTTGGTACGACTCAGCCGGGGATCTAATCCACGACCTCCCACTTCCGCAGCAGACACTCTAACCACTAGGTCACCGGAGCGGTTGGTGGTGTATACAGAGATTTGTTGGATGAATGCAAGACCATGAAATACTCGTAGTACAGAAAACCATATTATGTCTTACAGTTAGACCAACATATTGATGCCAGTATTTAAAAAAATGTGGAGAAAAATTTGTTGGTCTGATGGCATTGGACCTGTGACGGCCAGTTTTTTAAATATGTTTTTGATCTGTTCAGTGTTAAAAATACTGATATGAAATCCATTTCTTAAGACCACAAACCTGGGTATATTACGAACCTAAAATGGAATGAAAATTGTAAACTATAATAACAGGGATAACTAGTCCTACCTGTAAGACACAGCACATGTTGATTTTGTTTAAATGCTGTTTTATAATCCGAATAACGGCCTTGTGTAGTTTGTTCCGATGTCGTTGACATCGGAACGAGTAGTCAACGTTTCAGGAATATCGCACATACTTGGCAACCTATATTAACACTCTGCCACTAATTTATGTTTAATTAATACTTACTGTGCTGTTTTTATCCTGGTGGAATCAATATCTGACACTTGCAAACGGACACATTTTCTTGTTCCGTTGACATACATTTGAATTTGCTGAAATGCGACAGTAGTCGAGGTATGCCGAAGTATGTTCAAGTAGGTTCCAATCGGAAAATATTTCTTGAACAAAACAAAATGTTGCTTCCTGTTCAAATACTTGATACTTTCGTTTCGTTAAAATAAAACAGCCTTGTTGAATCCTACTTCGGCATTCCTCAGCCACCATCGCATTGCAACCAATTGAAATGCGTGTCAAAGGAACATAAAAATGTGTTCATTTTCTAGTGTCAGATTTTGAGTCGATTACAATCAAGACAACAAAGTATACCAATAACTCTGAATGTTGATATTTATTGCCAAGTATGTGATAATCATAAAAATTTCACCTCTTATTTTCCTGTCAGTAGAGTTAAAAAAAACACTACACAGCGCTGTTCGTTAGGCAGTAAGACCCTGGCGCACTAAACATAAATATCAGCGTCGGGTCTTATATGTAGGACTACAGGGATAATTTACTGCTTTCGAATTCAGCATACGGCGTCAGACTCAGGACCAGTAACGGACAACGCTATATATATTGAATATATTTAATTGGATATATTCATACATACGATAAATTTCTAGCTTTACGGTGTTTCCAGAACAGCAAACCAAACAGTGCACAAGATAATAAGTACCGGTATCGAATTTGTAAAATGACGTTATCAACATAATACCATGAATTATTATATATCTCCTTACTTTCTAATTTGACTAACATGCTCAGTCATTTCAGTCGTGTATTTTGAAAGAAGATATTTTCGGCTAAAAACTTGTAAAATCTCTACAGAACTACAACAGATAAACTGTCAACAATCATATCTGGCGCCACAGCCCATTTCCGGTTTAGGCTCTTTAAAGAGTTATAACTACGCTTCTAATGAATTTAAGTTCCGGTACGTTTCCGTCTAAGGCCGTTGGTCTTGTATTAAAATTATTGATGCTAATAAGTTTGAAATCTGTCATCTAAATATCTATTGAACTTGTAAAATGTTTTGCAGTGCCATTTCTAAAAGGGAGGGTATATTCAGTAGTTCAGTAGCTTGCTCAATCAGTAACGATCCGCCGATATTAGGCAAATTATCGATTGCAAACATTTTCAAAATGTTAACGTTGCTTTAATTTTCTATATTTGATTATAAATGTCGACACATTTTTTTAATGTAGATGCGGCGTGACCATTTTCAGAGAGGTGAAATAAATATTCAAGACTTAAACATAAAACCAACCATTGCGTTGCCAAGAGAGTCTATGGATGGTCAATTAATTGTGATCCAAAACAACATTCAGGTTAACAAAACTGTTTGGATAAGCTAATTTCAAGCATTAAAAAAGACATAGAGCAATATTTCAGGAAAATGCATATTTTGGATATTTACCCCCATATATATATGTGAGTCACATGTTTCTGTAACACTAAGTGAAAGTATACAACAGGAAGTAACTGAAACGAACTTATTCATCACAATCTATTATTTGATATGTAATGGAGTTGCTGTTATAGAAAGCTTGTTCAATTGGTCAAGCGAAACGTTACCCCTCATAACAGTGGCAAAAGATGTCGAAGATAACAATTATCAAATTATACTATGATAAGAGTAAGGAAACATTTTAATTCTGTTTACAATGCATAGCTTAAATCTGTTCTCACGTATGCAAGGAGAAAGGCTACGTTATTTCTGACTGCTACAAATTGAAAAACAAGACAGTCATATTCCAAATGTTCTTATTTCTAATAAACCCCAGTCTTATTTTATTATGGAGAAGTATGAACCATTCACGTTGATGGGTTCTATATCAATCGTGGTTAATTTGGCCAATCTCATCCCTATTAAAATTTTAAGGGACACGTGAGCTTCTGATAGTCATTTACTGTCAGGGACTTTGCCTTTTTCTGAGAAGTATTTTTCTAATGAGAGTGTTCTAATTCAGGAAGTAAGGTTGAGCTTTGTTAATGTTCATCTCCATTGTGTAAATTTGTCACCAGACGTAGTCTCAGGCCCCGTGATAGTCTGAACAGTGTCTGCTTAACCCGATGAGGTAATTCATTTATTACTAGGCAACAACCTAGCTGGAGACAAGGTTGTGGTTAATCCACTTGTAACTGAAAAAAACTCGTTTGGATCAGAAAGGAAAAAGAATTCCCTGATTTATAGTTATACTCAGCTTGTGCAGTTACCAGAGCTATGGCAAAGAATGCTCTTTTAATGATGTTGATAAGGAAAATATTCCTTTAGCTGACATACATATTAGTCATGCTTTTATGAGGACACTTTCACGTCTTGTTTGGATCAATCAAAAGGTATTGGTCATAGCGATACTCTTTAAACTACTCGTTCTCTTTATTCTAATCAGAGTGATAAAGGACAATCGCTTGTTGTCGAACAGGAAAAATATACTGAGATCTCTTCTTTGTTTCAAAGAGCCATTAGTGAAACTGAAGCCTCATAAGTTCCTGTCTATTAGTTCATTAAAAATAAAATTCTTATGAGAAAATGGAGACATGCCGAGGTACCTACAGGTGACGAGTGGTCAGTGAACTATCAAATTGTAACTCCTAAATCTTACAGACAGAACATACTTAGTCTGGCCAGTGAAAATCATTAGCCTGGTCATTTAGGACTTAATAAGACTATTACAAGATCTTTCCTCACTTCTATTGGCCAAAATCAAAGGTGATGTTTGTTAATACTATAGATCTTGTCATAGTAAAACTCTATCAGACGATACCTAAGGCTCATCTGCAACCTATTCCTGCACTGGACGAACCATTTAGAAGAATTATGGCATATTGTGTTGATAAAATGGCCTAAGTGAGAGAAAATGGCGTAGGCCTCAATGAGGCTATTGCAATTAAAGGTACATGAAGAATGCCAATCATAAGCATGACAATTGCCGGCGATAGCGGGGAAGAAACTGGAAGAATGGGCTACCTCATTCAGATATTGTTGGCTAGCGAGAGATTGTGACCGTACTGGTGAAAATAAAGGTTAATTCGCCGATTGGATTCATGACATGGTCATTTAAGAGTTATGCGTTGGCAAAAAACTGTCTTTAGAATGCATATGTGTAGTTTTTAAGTCTTTTTGCGATTCAAGCAATAAAAGACTCGTGAGAAAAAGTCGAATTGAGCGAAGGGCTGTGGTAAGACTTGCATTCCTTGTGTTTATATATATATAATTGATAAGGGTAATTCATGTTGTCAGACATTTCGCCGTACTTTATTGATAAAACGTCAGACTCCTGTGCTTTGGTGCACTCTTGATCACAACTGTCCTTACTTAATCCATAGAGACAGGTTCAAATGCTGCTAACTGTTCTCACTGAAATTCTGTATCGCAACTGTATGGTGACGACGAGTCAATTACGTTTGTATTGTCAAGCTTATCTCTAATGATTTGTACCTTGTCACGGAAGAAATTTGCAAACAGGTCCGGAAGGTCTGCTGGAGATAAGGAAGTTGGAAGTGGTGTGCATTTGTTCCTTGACATTAGCTAGTTAGTTATCTCGAAGAGCTCTTTGCAGATCAACTCTACATGATATTAGTACTGTAGTGAGCTACTTTGGCTAAATGGACTATGTTTGTGATGATTTTCTTAGCGGCTTCATAGATTTTTGTTATCAGTAGTGAGTCTGGTGGTAAGCCAAGCCTCTCCGCTTTAAGGCGGTCTCTTTTAGCAGTGCGAAGCTGGTCCCTAAAACTGCTATACCACGAAGAACACTTATGAATTGATACTTTGCACTTGGTGTCTGGGGCATGCTTTTCAAGCAATGAATAATAAATCACACGGTTGCTACTTTTTTATATGTTCGAACGATCAAAATCAAAGACACGATACATAGGTTAACACCGGTCATGTAGTAAGAATTCGCAAGCGATAAGTTCAATTGACTCATTCGACACGGGCACTAACTCGATCCGTTTCCTAAACTGATCGATCATGTCCAATATACACATTTTTCTTCTTCGCTTGTTGTAAATGGCCCGAGGACGACCAGTTATTTCTTTCAGCAGGTTAGCTTGCACGATTACTGCATCAAACAGCCTTAGTTTTCCCATAGGACTACTTGCTTTTATTGCATACCCAGCATGTGTCAGAGGCGTAGCGATGATATTTTGCGCCCGGGGACAAACTATAAAATTGGCGCCCCAGCGATCTTGTGACAGATTTATTACCCTTGTTTTCTTTTTATAATGTAACGTTGCAAGCCTCATTTTGGCGCCCTGTACCTTGGCGCCCGGGGACATATGTACCCCCTTGCCCCCCCCCCCCCCCTCGCTACGCCTCTGGCATGTGTTCACATATTATGTACTGTCCATACTTACTTGGTACTAGTGTGGAATAACTATTTTATTCTCTTGCGGTATTATTTTGTCCAAGGTGAGTAGCTTATCTCACATCATGGCACCAGTGAGTAACGTTTTCCTTCAGAAAGGCTCCTACCATGAGACAGTAAGTATCTTGTTTATTGTCTTACAGTTTAAATAATATTCGTTTCTGTCACTCGTCCGAGATGGTTTAAACAGATATTACGGTCCGATGGATGATTTACATTCAGTCATCGAATTACGGTGGCTATGCTTCTCTTTTAAAGTTGAAGATCTATTGTTTCTTTAACATATATACTCTTAACCACCCATCTACGAAGACCCCTACAGTTGTAGTCATCCGTTCAGAGACGGAACATAGTTTAGAATATTTCCATATCACAGGAAGCAGTAGTTATAGGGGATACTTTAGGGTCTATGGAAATCCCAGTTATAAAGGTCGTTGGACTGTTTAGGGTCCATGGGAAATTGAACATGGGGCAAAACCTTGGGGTTGTATAGGTTCAGTGGAAGTCCCAATCAAAAAGGTGTCCCAGACACTATGGGGTCTTTGGTAATTTAACATGGTTGGGCGTGTATAGGGACAATGGTAATTTATCATGGGAATGGCATCTTAAAATATTTCATTACCTTTTGTTGGTTAGTCATTTTCAGTTTCTATTTCACGCTCGTTTCCATACGCAAGTACATCAATGCCTGAAAGTACATGTTCAGCGTATAAATGTTTAAACCATGAGTGTGTCTTACATTGATTTAATAAATGTGAATAAAAATAGAAACTGAAAATGAAAGCAATCAACTTATTAATTTGCATATGTGCTTGTGAACAAGAAGAAAATCAGATGAACTAAATTTTGTAGCGGACATTTACTCGGTCAATACACATTTTCCAGGAGCATATCTTAACTCCATTTAAAGTTTAAATACGTGTATTTGCATGTGACATACATACAATATACGTATAGTATGAACGCTGTATCAACGATATACATCTTGTTGTATAAATCTTGCATGAAAAGGAAGCTCGGAAAAGCTTCGTTTCCTTTTAATGAAACATTTATACATCTCGTGGTATACCATTAATACAGCGTAGATACTATATATTCACCAGTGAAGTTGCCACTTTCATATTTATGGTAATGAAACACTTCATTCGGAAGACGCGGTTTCTAACAAGAGCTCTTCATAACACAAGAATACAACATTTTATGGGTTATATAAATTAAGTGGCCCGATAACTCTAAATGTCGGCAGAATATTGACTTTTATTGGATTTGTCTATCTTCGATAGTCATGGTTCTGATACGTCAACCCATCAACCACACCCAATTAAAATTAAGTTGTTTACATTTAAACACTGTTTCTACATGATCGAGATAATGAGAGTACACAACTTGAATATACTCATAAATAAGCAATTTTTCACTGCCGATTTGTGTTCGTACAAATACCTTCCACTCAAATAGACCTCTAATGGCATTTCTCTGGTACGTAGTCGTACTTTCGATGTTAAACTTACAAAGTATTCATTGAAATCAATTACCTCGACCATTTGCGGCTGATGTACAATACACCGCTGTTGGTTAGTTGTCATTATTTACTAAGGGAAGCAACTCGTGAAGCCAATAGGCGTCGCTAGGACAAAGCTCTAAAATATCTGTTCGGTCCGCCAAGTTGTAGATGGAGATCTATTTATAATAAGCAGAGCTTGCTTTTAATCCAGTTGCAGTGTTTCTTTCATGAGCTTGGAGGAACAATTTCGCTTTAGCCAATAAGCGTGGTTGATTGAACGGGTATGCTAATAAGCGAGGTTGATTGACAGGTTATGCCAATAAACGAGGCTGACGGTTTGTTTATTTGTTTGATTGTATTTTAACGGCGCACCAGCACTTTTAGGCTATTTAGCGCCAAACAATAGGTTAGATGTTCAAATATAAGAGAGGTTTAACATCGACCAGCGATATACAAAACCATAATAGTTAAATATAAAATGGTAAGATGTTGGTGACAGGAAAATATGAAGCTTCCCAATCAACGGGAGATATATGTTGATGACAAGATGTTATAAATAAGAGGTGATATTTGTATTAGATAAAAATATTCTAGGTGATAGCATACAAGTTATAGTTTAAAATAGAGATTTACTTCCTTCAGGAAATCTAAAATACAAGTGATTTGTATTGTATCAAAAAGTTCCTTCATGTCATGTACATTATAATATTTAGCACGCGTAGGTTGCAGGTCGGAACACTCGGTCATAAAGTGTTTAACAGTGAATGGCTCATTGCAAGAAACGCACTCTGGTGGATCTTCACCTTTCAGTATGTGGGAGTGGGTAATGTATGTATGACCGATTCTGATTCTTGCAATGACAACCTCCTCCCTACGGATAGTTCTGTAGGAAGGAGTCCATTCTCCCAGGGTTGGTTTGATGGCATGAAGTTTGTTATTGACTGCATCATCCCATGACGCCTGCCACTTCTGACGTAGGTACTTTTTGATACAAGGTTTAAAATCAGTAAAAGGTAATTTAAAATCCGATGGTTCTTGGGATAGAGCCATCTTAGCAGCCCGGTCTGCTTCTTCATTACCTCTAATACCAATATGGCTAGGTAGCCAACAGTATACTATGTTGTAGGTCTTACTAAGCTCAGAGTTTTTGACGAGAATATCGACTAGTAATGGATTATCCAGTTTTCTATGGTGCAGCGACTGAAGTACTGACAGAGAGTCACAGAAAATAATGCTATTTAAAATGCGCTTTTGTTCAATAAATTTCAGAGCAAGGTCTATTGCTCTGATTTCCGCTGAAAATATGGACGCATTGTTTGGCAAGCGCACTTTGGTTATGTGCTTGCCACTAACGAAGGCTGCAGCAGCCTTGTCATCAACTTTTGATCCACCAGTACAAATTTTGGTGCAGTTTTTAAAATCGTTGAGGAGTTCATGATAAGAATTCTGGAAAACGGCAGGATTCGTCTCACATTTTCTCCCATCGTGCAACGTAAAAATCACTTTGGGTTGCTTAAGGAGCCAAGGTGGTGTTTCCGAGGCAAACGTGTTCTGAACTGTAGGGAGATTAATTTTGATAGTGTCAAAACTGGATGCTATTCTAATGCCAAATGAAGATATGGCATTTGGTTTGTTTTCGTACAAAGTTTTGTATTTTGGTTGAAAAACAGCCGAAAAAGCAGGGTTCAGAGGGTTTGATCTTAACCTAAGAGCGTACTGTATAGAAAGCATTTCTCTGCGGTGCGATAAGGGTGGTTCATTCGTTTCCGCGAGAAGGCTTTCGCATGGAGATGTCTTGAATGCTCCTAGAGCAAGTCTTATTCCCTGATGATGAATTGGGTCAAGCATTTTCAAATAAGACTTCCTAGCTGAACCATAAACAATGCATCCATAGTCTAGTATAGAACGGATAAATGTTCTATACAAATTGAGGAGGACTTTTTTATCAGCACCCCAGTCAGTGTGCGCAATTACTTTTAGTAAATTTAAAGTTTTTAAGCATTTAGCTTTCAAATTTTTGATGTGTGGTATAAAAGTCAGTTTTCTGTCGAAAATAATACCCAAAAACTTTGTTTCCTCAACAACTGGAATACGTGTTCCGTCCAGCGTGAGTTTAGGGTCATCATGATGTCTTCGCAATTGACAGAAATGCATGCATACTGTTTTCGATTTAGAAAATTTGAAACCGTTATTACTGGCCCAATTGTGGATCTTATTGATATTTTGTTGAAGTTGCCTTTCAATTGTATGCATGTGCTTTGAACGATAACAAATTAAAAAATCGTCTACATATAAAGAACAGTCCACACCGGGAGTTAAGCACTTGGTGATGCTATTGATTTTGATATTAAATAGCGTCACAGATAAAATACTGCCCTGGGGCACACCCATCTCTTGCTGGTTCATATCGGAGAGGGTAGAGCCCACGCGTACTTTGAATTCTCTGTCGGACAGAAAACTGGAGATGAAAGCGAGCAGACGTCCTTTTAGACCTAGATCGTGCATGTCATTTAATATCCCGTACTTCCATGTTGTATCATAGGCCTTTTCTAAATCAAAAAAGACTGTTACTAAATGTTCCTTCTTGATAAATGCATCGCGAATAAATGTTTCCAGTCTAACCAGATGATCGTTAGTACTACGACCAGAACGGAAGCCACTTTGGAAAGGAGAAATTAAATTGTTACTTTCCAAGTACCATACAAGCCGAGAATTAATCATTCGTTCCATTGTTTTGCAAACGCAGCTTGTCAATGCAATAGGCCGATAGCTGTTAGGATCTTCGTTATCTTTGCCTGGTTTGGGAATCGGTATCACTGTTGCTTCTTTCCAGCTCTTAGGTATATTACCAGAAATCCATAAATCGTTAAATATTTTAAGAAGCAATGTCAGAGAAGATTCTGGGAGGTGTTTCAAGAACTGGTAATGTACTTCGTCAGGCCCAGCGGATGTATCATGGGCCTTGTCTAATGCCTCCCTAAGCTCCAATAAAGAGAACAGCTGGTTATAATTTTCAGTGTTGTTCGATGTAAATTTTAAACGTGACTTTTCTTTTTGAGATTTTAATCTTCTAAAGCCATCTGAATAATTAGATGATGATTAGTTTTTCGAAAAACTATCGGCAAGAATATTTGCTATGTCACGTTTCGAACTGAACTTGATATTGTTTATTTTTAGGCGTCGAATAGAATTGTGTTTCCTTTTTCCATTTATTTTCCGAATAGTATCCCAAACTTGTTTCAATGAGGAACGAGAGTTTAAAGAAGAAATATATTTCTTCCAGGATGCACGCTTACATTCTTTGATTGTGCGTCGAGTTTTAGCCCGGGCAATACGATATTTATTTAAATTTTCGGGCGTTGGACGAGTGTTGAATGTTTTTAATGCTTCTCGGCGTTGTCTAATGGCTTCTTTGCATTCCTTGGTTACCCAAGGTTTTTGCGATCTCTTACTGTTCGTTGAGGACTTGGGAATGGATTCATCTGCAATTGAAATTAGAACGGAGGTAAATTGCTGTATAGGATTAACAGCGTTGAATACTGTATCATTATTTAGTCTAGTTTTACATAATGCTTCAAACATAGCCCAATCGGCCTTCTTTATATTCCATTGTGGAATTGTATCATCAATTTTAGTGTTATTTTCAAGAGTGATTGGAAAGTGATCACTGCTGTGAAGGTCATCAGCGACCTTCCATTCATAGTCCAAAAGCAGTGAGGGAGAGCAAATAGTCAAATCTATGCATGTGTACGTACCTGTTCCTGGGTGTAAATATGTTCGTGAATTAGGGTTATATAGACACAGATCGTGTCTAGAAATGAAATATTCTATTTTATGGCCTCTGTCGTTTATGTGATTTGATCCCCATAAAATGTTATGGGCATTAAAATCCCCGAGTAAAACGAAGGGCGCGGGAAGTTGTTCAACAAGATTGTCTAATTCCTTTTGTACTAGGTTGGTGTTTGGTGGTAAGTAAATGGAACAAAAAGTAATCACTCGATGTAGAGTGACACTTACAGCAATGGCTTGTAAATTTGTGTTTAAAGGAATGACTCTGTGAGGGGCTCTATTGTTCATAGCAATAGAGACTCCTCCTGAGGCCCTGTCTGCGTTTTGAAAGTACGCATTAAACAGGGAAAAGTTTTTAAAAGTAATTTTATCTGTCTCTTTCACGAATGTTTCCTGTAAACATAGTACAGCAGGATCGTGTTCATTTAAAAGCAGAAGAATATCATTGTAGTTAGCTTTAAGTACTCGACAGTTCCATTGTATGATGGTGTTCTTCATTCTAATGTTATGCTGCAGATTCTGGAACTAGGTTAGACTATTCGCGAAGGAAGCATGTGTTGTTATTTGTATGGAGGAAGTACGGGAGTATATTTAGTTTTATTAGGTTTGGAGCTACTTTGAGTACATGGAGCAGTTTCTTCTGCATCCATGCTCTCAATCTCTCCAAACCTGTTGTAGAGTTTAATGGGGTCATCTGACCCATTTTGCGGTTTATTTGTTTGTGCTTTTTGTTTCTGTTTTGGTGATTTTGGTGGTGGACTGTTATTAAAAGTTGTCTGAGTTGATGTTGTGCTTTTCTGTGGCTTATAATTAGGGATATTGGTACTTGTGGTTGAATCGGGCTGATCCGTCTGTGTTTGGGCGTCCTTCGTGCTTTTTGGATTGTGTTTTACGACTGTGGAGAAGGATGGGCCAGGAAGGGATGTTTTCGCCTGGACAAGTTTTCTGGCCTCTGGGTAGGGAATGTTCGAGGTAAACTTTACCCTCTGAATTTCCTTCTCCTGTTTCCATGTATCACAATCCTTGGAACTGGCGTGATGTTCCTTGCCACAGTTGACACAATGCGGAGTTGCTCTACAATCAGCTTCCTGATGAGAGTGGTCTCCACATCGGCCACATACCTTGGCTCTGGAACATCGATCCTCGTGATGGCCGTATTTTTGACATTTATAGCATCGAAGGGGGTTTGGAATGTAAATCTCGACCTTTACTTGTAAAAACCCAACCTTGACCACTTTGGGCACTGTCGGTTTATTAAAGGTGAGTACAAATGTATTGGTGTCCTGCAGGGTGTTATTACGTTTAATACGTATTCTTCGCACTGCAGTGACACCTTCATTTTTCATCCCTTCGATGATATCTGCGTCAGTGACTCCAGCCAAGTCACGACATCGCATTACCCCTTTGGACGAATTCAGTGTAGTGTGAGCGAATGAGGTTACTGGGATATCAAAGAATGTCTTCATTTTCATGATATTTTCTGTTTGTTTCTTTCGCTCACACTCTACAAGAAGACAGCCCGATTTTAGTTTTTTAACACTTTTTGGTGTGCCAATAGAGCCGGAGATTGTTTTCTCGATAACGAAAGGAGATAAACCTGAAAGCGGTTTTGCATCATCTTTTGACTGTATAACCATGAAGCGTGGAAATGATTCCACGCCGCATGGTTCTTCATCCGAATCAAACAATGGTTTGGTACGTTTATTGTTGTTTTTTTTTGTTGTATTTGCCATGATTGGGGTTTAAAATTTCAGCACCCATGCTCCCCACCCGCCACGGAGCCCAACGAGGGGACACTTTTCAAGTGCCAGGGATACATAGATGCCATACTCGTTAGATAAAATTACCTGGGATTGACCCATGAAGCTTCCTTCTAGGGTCGGTAAAATTACCTCCCGATTGACCCGTTGATCCACCGCTATCTAGGAAGTCTTCTAAAACTTGTGGAAGTGAAAGCTAAAGGAAAAGAATGTAGGGGAAACGGTGGTATCAAGATAGATACAAGAAAAAAAGAGAAGATAAGTAATAAAAAAGGAAAAAAGACCTCCTAGTGCTCGGCGTGACCAGCCGATTTGTCGAGACCGGGCCCATCTCGACCACCCGTCTAAGAGAAGTAGAGGCCAAAGTAGTGTGTTGCAACTACCAGGATCCTTTCCTCCCCCGACACGGGACGCAACCCACGGCAAACAGGTTGCCTCTACTTAGTCGCCTTTTACGACACGTGGCGAGGCACGTCGGGCCAATTCTACAACCCCGAACCCGTAGGGGGACGAGGCTGACGGACAGTGCATGCTAATATGCTTGGGTTGATGTGGAATGATACAACGTCGTACATCGATGGTATCGTCAATGGAATGCATGATCCCTTATTACCACATGTCTAATCAATACGCGGAGTCTATTCTGTAAATAAAGTAGTTTACTTTCTACAGCTGAAAGGGGAAATAACGACGTCCACGTTTTATTATTTTGGAACGTCTCGACAGTGTAATGAGTGCGGTGTATTCATTGGTGTGAATATTATAAACTAGTACATATCATCTCATGACATTCTGGGGTTACACACAATCTACATTGGAATTTCGAATCAACATGAAATGATTTTTACTACAAACTAGGGGAAATACACTTCTCTGGGAGTCAAAAGTAAAAGCTAAACCGGTACAATGTTCTTAGTGGAAATGTACAAACCGACCACTCTTTACACGCTTGCAGACATATCATGAACCATAATTGTTAATGAGTGAGTGACTTGTACGTACATTCTATTCGTAACTGGATTGTTATTCAGCAGCGAATGAACAGTACGGAGATGAGACAGAAACAGGTTCCTGATTACATACAGATTGTATTGCTCAGATACAACCCGACACGCTTTGTACCCCCACCCCCGGTAAAATATATTACAACGTTAGAAGTTACATATTTTGTAGTTAAATTCAGATATATGTAGGTAAGTTCTATGACAAAATTAAACCATAAACATTTTGTGGTGAAGTTATGTATATGTAGATAACATCTCTCTCTCTCTCTCTCTTTCTCTCTCTCTCTCTCTCTCTCTCTCTCTCTCTCTCTCTCTCTCTCTCTATATATATATATATATGTCTGTCTGTATGTCTGTCCGCCTGTCTATCTATCTATTAGTCTGTATATACGTTATATATATATATATATATATATATATATATATATATATATATATATATATATATGCATGTATATACATATATATGCATGTATATATATATATATATATATATATATATATATATATATATATATATATATATATATATATGCATGTATATACATATATATATGCATATATATATATATATATATATATATATATATATATATATATATATATATGCATATATATATATATATATATATATATATATATATATATATATGCACGTATATATATATGCACTTATATATATATATATATATATATATATATATATATATATATATATATATATATATATATATATATATATATATATATATATTGGTGAAATTAAATTTTGTTAAAGAGCATTTATATATCTAGAGGGGAGATAGGGAAGACTCATACAAATTAAAGTCTGAAATTGATATAATGTTTCTGTTTTATTTCATTATTTTAATAGAAAAGAATACTTGAAAGAGTCTGCATACCATCAAATAGTACCTTCAGAACTATTCCTTTAGTTCTCTCACAATACAACGAAATTTATTAGGAAGTTGTCCACTTTACATTTCTGGTCAAAACAAAAAGCATAAGACAAACATATCTTACAACGGGCTCTGCCCTACTAAACCAGACTGCATATCCAACTTAATCCGAAATCCATTAATCCGATATCCATATCCAACTTAATCCGAAATCCATTAAGAATTAAAGGCGCTATTTTAGAGAAACGAAAGCTGTTGGGTCTGAGAGTCAAGGGTTCCTCTAATCGACGCAGAACGCTGACAATCAAACTCACCCAAGGGCTCTTAATATTAAACAGCCTATCAAAAGCTTTTAATAATTAAGGAAGGTATTGTACGGAAACAGATGTAGGTAGATCCGTTAATCACAGCTAATAACTCCTTTACTCAATGAAAATCAAACGTATTCATGGTCTCATAAATAAGAAACTGCATTCGACATTGGATTGAAATCTGTTTAATAGTTAAGGGCTTTTTATTGAGCAAAAAATAAGTGTGTAGGTTTGACAGTCAAGGGCCATAACTCAGCTAAACGATTAGATAGAATGTTGACAATCAAATTGACAGAAAGTCTCGTCAATATTAGGATGCATACGAAATTTGGTTGAATAATAATTGATAAATCGTTAAACCCGTCCTATTTAATACCAATGTTCAATCATTGATATCTTTTGAACATTCCTTTGAACTGGTGTCCACACTCGGAGTGGTCTACCACTTATTAGGGGTTGTTATTTCTGATTTGCTGGCGCTCTACAATTTCATATTATGCAATCGGTTTTTAAAAGATAAAGAATTTCGCGGGTTTTCCCCACTGGTTACACTGGCTATTTTAAAAGATATTGTATTTAATAGGTTTTGTTAAATGAATATTTTATTTTACTGTGGTGTACGATTGATGGGTTTAATATGAGTTGTAGAGTATACACCTTGTCAAAGAAATGTTAGCTCTGTTTGGTAATTTTCACAACATGAACTTCATAGACAATTTGTAAATAAAGAGCAATTAAACTTTTTTTTTTACATTTTATATATTTAGTAATTTATTCATTATACTTTCAGACGCTGGTATTGTCTAGTCTAGCAAAATTTGTTTTCCTTTTTAATAACAGCTAAACATAGTGTATTTTAGATTCATTTAATCTGCTTTTTCGAGCACAAGGGTGCAGTCATTTTCGTTAGATTTAGATTATATACAAGTTCCAGGAGTATACTATCCGCAGAAATATCAGCCACATTACATGACAGTAACATACATTTTCCAACATTCCAACATTCCTTCCACTGTGCATGCTGCAAATGCAAACAACTTCACCTTACACCTGTCACTCCCTCAAGATGTTCATTATATATGTATAGCGCCCCATTCTGGGATTCCTCAATTATGGAAGATTTTGTGAGGAAATGAAAGTTGTAGGGTCTGACAATCAAGGATTACAACTGCTAATCAATGATATATAATGTTGACAACCAAGCTCATCGAAGCTGTCATCATCATCTAGCTGCGTGCCATATATTATTTCTAATATATAATAATGAAGTTTTTGTTAGGAAACGAAAGTGAGAAAGACATAGGAAATAAATGACTTAAGGACAGGTACAAAGTAATGCCCCTGCCTTTTTGCTTTATTCTACAAATCTCTAGTGACAAAAATATCAACACTTGTCATTCATTTACATTCTCCTCACTACCGTCAAAAAGAGAAAGCTGAAATGGTATTGCCACGTCACTAGAGCCAACAGTCTATCTACAACAGTACTGCAAAGCAGCGTCCAGGGTGGCAGATGGAGAGAAATACTGAGAAAAATGTGGACTGACAACATCAGAGAATGGACATGGCATTGGCACATGATCGAGACAAGTGGAGAGAACTTGTCAGATGTTCAGCAGCACAGTGACTCAATAGCCACACTAGGTCAAGAGACTAATGAGGATGATAGAGGTTCAACAAAAAACGATCGTTTTGCCAGAAATATATTCTTCCATTAAATTTAATCAAAACGTGACTTAGTTTGTTTTCAAGTTACCTTAAATACCATCTCATATATATATATATATATATATATATATATATATATATATATATATATATATATATATATATATATATATATATATATATATATATATATATATATGCACAGACCAAGATCTCTCGTCGCATGATGCACCAGCAGATCTGTGTCTGTGCAGTTTACCCGGAGTAATCAGTAAAACAAAAACCAATGACCCCGATGTGCCATAACATAATGTTCTGACAGATCTGGGTCTACAAAGAAATATGACCTCTGATTTCACCTACACCTCCAGGCAGCTGTCTGCCACACATAAGAACTTTCCAATCACATGTCCGCGGTTGCTGATAAGAGCTAACTAACTGCACGTAACACAGACGCTTAGACATAGCTAACTGCTAATTAATTAATTTTATTTATGACAATACCATTAAAACACATTATCAAAGAAAAGGTCCGCATTTTATGAAATGTATAGCTAAAAGTCCTTTTTATAATCGCTATCATAATTCAAACTAAATTTTAACAAATATAACAGTCAATATACTAAGGAACCAAGAGGAAATACCGATCACGTGAGCGGTGGTTTTAATTATTTAAGTCGAAGTTAGGTTTATCTGAGTAAAACATGCATGCTTCAGATTCTATGCTCTCAGTTTCACCGAAACTCGCATGGTAGTATACGACCAACAATGTAGTTATTGATATGTAAACAAAATTCGAGTTATGATGAATATAAACGGCACAGAAACTCAAAAAGAAGTACACAATCAATAATGTACATCATCATCATCATTAGTTGATAGTCAAGAAGACCGAACAACCAGCTTTCTCCATGTGAAGCGTCGTTTAGTAGGGGTGGGGTTCTTCCCATAGACGTTAAAAAATTATGAGGAAGTTCCCCTGGTCCGCATTCAGAATATTTACTTCTGGACAATATATTATATATGGCTACGAACCCCCAGTCAGCAATGCCGACAGTTAAATTAAAAGAAATACAAAGATGAAATTTAAACAACAATTTAATTAATGAAAATTTTAAAGATATTAAGCAATCAATGTCACTATTGACCCAATGATCCCTAGATCATCATTTGATTTCAGTGTGAGGAATATTTTCCCTTCTTGAGTGTTACTCATCTAAATAAGTCTCCTTTCGTCTTTCTCTCCTTCCGATTCCTCTACTTCCGTTTCCTCTTCTATCCCTACTTCCGTTTCCTCTTCTATCTCTACTTCCGTTTCCTCTTCTATCTCTACTTCCGTTTCCTCTTCGACGGTATCTCTTGAGGTCACCCGAAATTCACTCGGTATCTCTCAAATTCACTCGGAATTCTTTCCACGTCATCCGAAATTCCCCCGGACTTCTCTCAACGTCACCCGGAATTCTCTCAACGTCAACCGAAATTTCTCAACGTCACCCGAAATTCCCCCGGAATTCTCTCAACGTCACCCGAAATTTCCCCGGAATTCTCTTCAACGTCACCCGAAATTCTCTCAACGTCACCCGAAAGCTTCCTTTGAAGCTATCTTAAGATTTCCTTGATTTCCAAAATCTGAGTCTGCCACCAATTTTCGTCTGGCCGTACGGAGTTCTACTCTCTTCTCAATTCTTGTAGCAACTGACGAATTCTTACTAAACATGAATTATTATCGCAGATTCCAATCAAGTGCCCACCCTCAGCGCATTTCGATTGGAGGGCGATCGACTCTGGTCAGTCGTTCGACTGTCAATCATCCGAATGTCTGTCTGTGTGTCTATCAATTGTTACAGTCTTCTTATTTGACGCTGTCCTGTCCTTTGATGTGGTTACGTCACCCGTCCGCGATGGACACAGTCTCCTCTCCCCTCGAGAGCTAACAAAGACCATCTTACGTAAGGGGATTAGCTAACTTTTAGAACAGTTTGAACATCACAGCTGGGTCAGGCAGACATACAATTTATACATGTACAAGGCCAGTCAGAATCACAAGTTAGTTACTTATACCTACATACAAGGGGTTGGGGTAAAATCGTCACACTCCATTTCTCTCGATTTTCCGTCTTTCACCGTGTCAAGCCTGTCCACTCTTTACTGTTATCTACCCGTAGCTTTCTCTGCCTGTCTCTCTTTCTTCTTACTTGTACAGTGCCTTGCAGGATTGTCTTGGCAAGTCCTGATAATCGTGAGACTTGCGTGTGACCAAGTCCTTGTGCGGCGATGACTGCTGAACAGACCACCACCAATACTCAGATGAACCTAACTTCGATTTAAATAATTAAAACCATCATCACCAAGCTCAACATCCACATTCAGCCCAAAAGACACCCACAGGGAAAGAAGGCTGAGGTCTACAATGAAGGGGCATAGCTCTGATGGATAGGCTCCACCAACTATTTTTAGTGATGTGGCAGCAAGAGACGATCCTCCAGGCATTTCAAAAACGCTTCCATAATCAACCTGAATAAGCGCTAAGGGTACCCCCGGGCCTGCGACAACCACCGCGGTATGTCTTTACTCTCAATTGCAGAAAAGATACTCGCCAGAATCCTATTGAACCGCCTCACTACACACATTGACCAGGGACTACTGCCAGAAAGCCAGTGTGGATTCCGAAAAGAACGTTGGACCATCGACATGGCATTTGAGGCAGCTACAAGATAAATGTAAAGAGCAAAACACATACCTCTTCTCCATATATGTCGGCTTAACAAAGGTCTTTGATACTGTCAGCAGAGAAGGCTTGTGGAATGTAATGGCCAAGTATGGATGCCAAAGAAAATATATATCCATGGTTCAGCATATACACGTTGGCATGCAGGCACGAGTCCAGGACAATAAAATGATATCTGATCCATTCCCAGTAATCAATGGCCACAAGCAAGGTTGCGTTCTGGCACGGAAACTATTTTGTCTATTGTTTTCCGCCATGCTGACTAATGCTTTCAAAGACAGAGAGGTTGGAGTCGGCATTTGGTACTTTACTGATGGAAACCTATTCAATCCCAGGAGGCCTCAAGCGAAAACCAAGGTTTAGACAGTCACCATCAGGGATTTCGTATTTGCTGATGATTGCACCTTCAATGCTGGCTCAGAAGCAAACCTGCAATGCGGCGTTGACAAATTCTCCAACTCCTGCATAAGCTTTGTTCTCACCATCGGTACCAAGAAGAGATTGTAGTCCTGCATCAGCCAGCGCCTGGAAAGCCCTATGTTGAGCCTAACATCACCGTTTACGGCCAATAACTCAACGACCGTGGCAGAACAAATTCATAAAGCGTTACTATTGACGACGAGGTGAATTTTTGCATTGCCAGAGCCAGCGGAACTGTCGTCAGACTTCAACGTCTGGAATAGAAGATGCATCAGCATCCAGACCAAACTAAAGGTATACTGGGCAGTTGTAATTCCCACACTACTTTACACATGCGAAATGTGGATGGTGTATCAATGCCATGCCAAGAATCTTTACCACTTTCACACCACAAGGCTTAGGAAAATCCTCAACATCAAGTGGCAAGGCAAGGTTCCAGACACTGAGGTAGTCGTACAAGCAGGTCTCACCAGCATCCACACAATCCTGATGCAGTGTCAGCTACACTGGGCGGGACCTGTACGCATGCCAGACCACCGGCTGCCTAACAGACTTTTCTATTGCGATATACAGCATTAACAGCGATACCACAGAAGTCAGAACAAAAGTTTCAAAGACAATCTGAAAGGTGCATTGAAAGCATTCAACATAAACCGTGATTCCTGGGAGCAAACAGCAAGTGATCGAGTCACTTAGCTTTCCTCTGTGCACAAAGGCTCCAAGTTGTGCGAATCTAGCAGGACAGCAGCTGCAGAGCCGAAAAGGCAAGCCAGAAAAGCACGTGACATCAATCCTCCTGGAGATGGCTCACTCATTTCCTGCCCCTTATGCAATGAACATTATGTGCAGTGTTTGGCCTGATCCTCTAAACCTCGGATGAATCGACGGACGAACAACAACATCGCA